>VMDO01002983.1:144411-153953 GCA_007922755.1 Pedetes capensis | reverse complement strand
ATTAAAAATTTCTAATAAAAAAAAAAAAAAAGAAGATGTTTAACAATTGTAAATATACATGCACTGAATATTGGTGTACCCAATTTCATTAAACAAACACTACTGGACATAAAGGGATAGATAAATCCAGATACAATAAGGTGGGTAATTTCAATACCCCACTCTCATCAATAGATAGAAAATCCAGGCAAAAAATCAGCAAAGAAACTTCAGAATTAAACAGCACAATAGATCAAAGGGATTTAATAGATATCTACAGAATGTTCCATCCAAAAGCTAGAGAATATACATTCTTCTCAGCAGTCCATGGAACTTTCTCTAAACTAAATCACATTTTAGGCCATAATTCAGGTTTTAATAAATACAGAGAAGTTGAAATAATTTATTGTATCTTATCAGACTGTAATGGGACAAAACTAAAAATCAACAGGAAGAGAAACAACATAAGCTATACAAACAAATGGAGATTGAACATTATACTCTTAAATGATCCTTGAAGAAATCAGAAAGGAAATTTAAAAATTCTCAGAATCAAATAAAAATGAAAACACAACCTACCAGAAACCTTGGTACACAGTAAAGATAGTTCTTAGAGAGTAGTTTATAGCTATGATTACCTACATCAAAAAATCAGAGAGGATTCAAATAAGTACTAACACACTTCAAGGTCTTAGAAAAATAAAAACAAGCAAACCCAAAACCAGTAGATGGAAAGAAATAATAAAGATAATAGAAAAAAATAATGAAATGGAGACTAAAAGAACTTATAAAACCAAGAGTTAATTCTTTGAAAAGAAATAAGATTGATAAACCCTTAGCCAAACTAACCAAAAGAAAGAGCAAATACTCAAATTAATAAAATTAGAGATGGAAAAGAGGGCATTAAAACAGATACCAATGAAATCCAGAAAATCATTAGGGATACTTTTAAAACTTATATTCCAAAGAACTGGAAAACTCATGAATAAATTCCTAGATACAAATGACCTACCATAGAGAGAGGAGAGAGAGAGAAGGAGAGAGAGAGAGAGAGAGGGAGGGAGAGAGAAAGAGAAAGACAGAGACAGAGACAGAGACAGAGAAAGAGAGAGAATAAATAGACTGAAGAGACAGCCTGCATAATGGAAGAAAATCTTTGCTAGCTATACATCAGACAGGGGATTAATATTTAGAATATACAAGAGCTAAAATAAATTAAACACCAAAAAAAAAAAACCCACAAAGCATCCAATCAGAAAATGGGAAAATGAACTGAATAGTGTACCCAAAAGAAGAAACACAAATAGGCCACAATTATATGAAAAAAAAACAACCAATACCCTTAGCTACCAGGGAGATGCAAATCAAAACCACATTGAGATACCATCTCATCCCAGTTAGAATAGCTAACATCAACAAAATAAACAACAACAAATACTGGTAAAGATTTGGGGAAAAGGAACCCTAGTACACTGCTGATGGGACCATAGGTTGGTGCAACCATGATGGAAGTCAGTATGGAGGTTCCTCAAAATACTAAAAATAGAACTACCATATAACCCACATATACCAACCACACAAAAACAAGACATGCAAGCTGAAATGAGAACACTGTTGCCAAGGATGGAGATCAGAGCAGGGAAGTGGGTAATGAGATGGTAATGAGGGAGGTGAACATAATGAATGTATAATGATATGCCTATATGGAAAGGTCATAAGGAAACTCAAGTTGTACACTAAAAATTTTTCTAGGGAAAGAAAAAAGCACTGGAGACAAAATAAAGAAATAGAATCAAACCATGTGCTATAGAGAATGAAGGATTGAAAAGACAATAAATTTTAAGTTTTTATTTGGAAAAAAGTCTTGAGCAAAATAAAAAAGTTGTTTTAAGCCACTAAGTCTTCAGGTAATTGGTTATACATAGCAATAGTTAACCTGAATGTGGTCTGTTGGTAGTTTGTGGTTTCAGAGGAAAAGGTCAGGAGGCAACTATGTTTACTTACACCCTAAAAATTTGCAAGGCCCGGTTAGTTATGGTTTTTATAAAAATCTCATTCTGTCCTAAATAACCATTATGTTCCTAAAACTCACACACACACCATTAGGATTCTAGGTAGTCAGTTTTTCACAGCTATCAGTCAACTGTGTACAGCTCATCATTATATTTGTACGTTATTATTTACAATAGCTAAATTTGTATTTCTCATTTTTGTTATACAAAAATTTTTGTTAGATGTAAAATAGTTACAAAGTACTTATTATTTAATCTTTGCAATGATCCCATGGAGTAGGTATTATAATTGCTAGCTCCATTTTATAGATGAGAAAATTGAGTCTTTGAGAAATTAAGTATAAATTGTAATACAAATTTGTTGTTATTGTTATTAGGTTCTGTCAAGTTGGTTCCAACTTGTAGCAACCCTATGTACAACAGAACAAAATACTACCTGGCCCTGTACCATGCCTGCCACTATGTCAGTGCTTCTCTGCTATTCATTGGGTTTTTCATGGTTGATTATTTGGGGATTGTTTCAGGAGTGGCTACCAGGTCCACCTCCCATTTTTGTGGTGCTGAAGATTAAACTAAGGGCCTCAGAGTAGGAAGAGCAGTACTCTACAATTGAGCTAAACCCGAGCCCCATAATATAAATAGAATTTATAAATTAATATTTTATATAAATTATAAATGTTTTCATATAAATTATAAGTGTTGGATTTGGAATTTGATATAGGCTATCTGGCTTGAATCCATAAATTTTGACCCTTTGCTGGCTTTCTCTTTTGTATCATTTTATTCCCAATTCCCACCCCCTACACACACACACACACACACACACACACACACAAACACACAAATTCTAACGTGGTGTGGGAAAATGTAAAAAAGTTTAAAAAACATTATAATAAAAGCATATAACTTAGGATAATGTCATAAATGTAAGTGGTCCCCAGAACTCACACACAAATATAAACTATATCTATATGCACTGGGACAAGTGAATTAGAGTATATAATATCTGAAAATTAGATTTTATAAAGTTATCCCTTTCTCTAGTACATTACCTGTTATGAAACTTTGTCATATAGGGTCACAAAACATCTCCCATTGCCACCCTAGCTGAAATCACTGTCATTTCTTGCCTGTACTGAGATACCCTCCTGGCCATCTCCTCTTTCTACCCCATGTTATCCTAAGCTGTTCTCAACAAAACAGGCAGAATGATTACTTTAATCAGAACATATCCTGTCTTTGCTCAAAACCAGCTTTTTTCCCACCTCACTCAGAGGAGATGCTAAGTTCCCACAATGGCCTTCAAGGCTTTATGATAGGGTCACCCTCCCACAACCTCCTCTTCTTTCAATCTATTCCATCCTCAATGCCCTATTGCTATTCCTTTTTCTCAATCAGTGGAATTTTACTTTCCAACAGGACAAAAAACAAATCAAATAGTTGTCTTTGTTTTTCTGATGGAGAACCCTTGGTCCTGTGCATTCAGAGGGTCACAGACCCAGGGCCACATTCAGATCAAGAGATTTCTGTTCTTCTCTGAGGTTTATGAAACTAGAGGTCAAATATTAAGTCCTCTCTGCCAGAGAGTGTGGTAGGCTCTCTGTACTTGAGTTTCCTGGTGTGGACTTGACTTGGTTAAGGCAGTTTGTATGGGAACATGTTAGGATGGAAAAGAGTAACCTCAAACATACACCAGCAACCTACAGACCTGAATTTTAGCAACATTTCTGCTACTTAATTCTGTTTTCTGGCTAGAGCATCCCCAGTCAAGAGTTGGTTGGGGGCCTACTGCCCAAGTTGCACACTAGAATCAAACAGTGTGCTCATAAAAAATTACTGACATGGGGCTGGGGATATAGCTCAGGAGTAGAGCACTTGGTAACATGTTTTCACGGCCCTGGGTTCAATCTCTAACACTGGGGGGAAAAAAAAAAACCAATGTGGGACTAGAAAGACGGAATCCAAGGGCAGATCAAGTCACCATAGAAATGTTTTATTAATCAAATATATTTACACTTCTTGGTCAATGATCTCTAAATGTGTGCCTGTTTTTTCATTCAAATACAATGAAATTCTGGTAGATTCTACCACCACGAGAATACAGTAGCATGCATGAACTCATTGGGATTTTGTAGGTTTTTTTTTCTTCTTTTTAAGATTTGAGTTTATAATAAAGTTAAAACAGGTAAGCAAATGGTTTACCATTCAAACTGCGGGAGAGTCATTGTTGTCTTACCATTGGCCCAAGCAGCAAGCTGTCCATGTGCTCCTCACCATCCACAGTGAGTCTCTCTTCCATTTTTTGAATGGCTTGTTCAAACTTTCCAAACTTTAGAAAGCAGAAGTGAAATTGAGCACTTACTCTAGCCACTTTATTTGGTAGGAAGTTAGAGAGAGCCATCTTTCTACTCCATTCTAAACATTTACAGGAATTTTTTTATTTTATGTTTATTTTTTTGGTACTGAGGATTGAACCCAGGGCCTCGTGCTTGCATGTTTTACAAGTGCTGTGCCACTGAGCTGCACCCTCAGCCCATTGTTTTTACTTTTTGAGACAAGGTCTCCCTAAATTACGCAAACTGCCTCTGGTCTCGAATTTACAATCCTCCTGCCTCCGCCTCCCTAGTCACTAGGATTATAGGCATGCTCCACTGCGCAGGCTCATTTACAGGAAATTTGAAATAATCCTATGAAGGAACTTTACACAATGCCCTGATAGCATCTAAGCATTACCCTCTATTAGCATACTGCAAAGCTAGATGCCTTTTCCTTTCAGATAACTCAAGGACGTTAAGTTTCCAACATAATTTTTCTGATCTGAGCCAAAGTTTTCTTTCATACTTTAGTCCACCATGGCCTTTTTATTTGAAATGGGGGACACCTCTTTCATAAAGTACTTGGAACTTCCAAGAAAAATTTTCCTTTGTTTTTGCTATTTCTTCTCTCCAATTTAGGATAAATTTGAGGATGCAAGCCAGATTGTTCAGAGAAAGTGAGCCTCCAGGGGCTGATTTGTTAGCATTAGCCAATGCTTAAATGTGGAGCAGCAGAGACTATGAGCTGGTGGACATTTGGTCTGGAATGGCTGCTCTCCCCAACATGTGGCAATCACCTGCTGTGGCAGGATTTTTAAAAACACACACAGAGCTCTGCTGCAGAAATATATCTCCAACTTGTTAAGTTTACATCAAGATTGGTTTGGGTCAGGAGTGATGTGCCAAGCTTTGGGGGAAGAAAGGCAGCAACAGAGATGTTTTGCAAGGCAAGAAACAGGAAATACCAACTAGAAGCCTGCCATGTTCAACTAACATGGAAACACATTCATCCCTTTAACAAATGTCCCTGTTAGAATCAGAACCTGGAGGAAGGTAGCATACATTGTGGTTTCAATACCACAGCAAAGAACTGCCTGGTAATAAAGCCAGCTCGTGAAGAAATACTGTAAACGTACTTTCTGAACAAGCCTCGCAGTTTCATCTAGATTATGCCCAAGAACTTGAACTGCTTCCTGGAGTACCTCATTCATGTAACTCCAGAATTTGTGCTTTTGACAAACGGAACCTATAATGCCTCCAGTCTTCCTACCTCACAGCTTTAAACCAACAGGCTGATCACATAAACCCCTGTTCTTAATGGACACAACTGCATAATTGCTTTGTTGATTCCTGAAAAGTAACTCACTTAGCATTCCGTCAGAACAAAGAGAGAGCACTGGATTCCGCTTAGCTTCATTCAGGATGTGTTTTCACTTGTCAATAGTGCTCAAGCCTGTTTTTCTCCTGGCCCCTCTCCAACATCACTGCCCTTCCTGCCTGTTGCCATTTGTCCTAATGTGTTTCACACACGTGAGAGGGTTATTAGTTTTTCTTTTAATGTGGAATTTTAGTTGAATGTTTAGAAAAACAAACTGTGCCTACCAGCCATGATATGCTTGAAATTCTGCTGCACCGCAACACAGAATTGCAGATGACAAAGTCAGCCACTACAAACATGCACATTGATAGAGTATATAGTTGTTTTCATAAACACATTTTATAAATAAATTATACAGCACACACACTGATTAATTTTAAAAAGTCTCGTTGTCATAAAGATGTTTTGCATAGGGAAACATTTTCCATTTGTAAAAATTATATGGTTTGGGGGAAGGAGGGGAATAAAGAAGTTGCTGAGATAGTATTGTTAAGTGTATGTGAGAAAAGGGTAATGACAGTATCTTTGTCATAGGGCAATGGGATTAAGTTAGATAATCCTCTAAGGTCTGAGTTAAACAATTAGAATGGTACCTGACAGTAATTGTACAATGTAATCTATGAATCATTTTCATCCCTCAACATTTGCTGGAATAAGCTCAGAGGTTCCTCATTTGCCATTAAGAGTTACTCAACAGATTCTTTTCTCAGGACAATGGTAGCACGTTCAGGACATAGGGAAGACAATGCAATAGTTTGTCTTTGCCCTGATTTCTAAAATAGTTTTAGTTTTCATTTTACATATTGACCTGATAAACTATCTGACATCATTAATTAAAAGAAGAAACTAAATGTTTTAAATATTAAACATAATCCAAGATTACAGGCACAGCTTCTTTGACAAGCCTTCTAGAGATAAAACAATAATCTTTTTGATTTACTTTTCTTTGACCAGTTGTACCTGACAGCTGATCATTTGGCTCGTAGGATTTAATCTGGAAGAAGGCTAAATTATGTGCTCCTTCCTGGGACTCTGGGTTGTTATTTTGTGGTAGCTCGGATAAATATTAATGATGAGAAAACTTCAAACTTTAGATGGGTAAGTGCCCAAACATCTAGTCTCTTTGTAAAAAGGCTTTCAAAGCTCTTCACTTTGAAAGGATCCCAGCAAAAGAAAGACATTTCTGGAACCTACTGTTATTTCTTAAAGAAGCATATCTCTTAGTATCTTTCAGGATTTCATGTCAGGAGTTAGAGAGGGTTTTGGGAAGTAAAATTAAATTCACATCAAGGGGTTATTTCTGGCCTGGTTTCTGTAGGTCTGTGTAGCCCTAAGAGAGCAACGAAATACACAGCACGTGGGCATTCTCAGAGTGACCACTGACGCCCCACCGCCCTGGAAATGCCCTACTTTGTGAGATGTGCCATGCTCCCGATATTAAGTAATGCTACAGATATTTGCGTTTGATTTTTTAAAATTAGTGTGATAATTTAATGTAAATAATGATGCTACTTCTACTATGAAAGCAATTAAATATTAATTTCTTCTATGAACACTAATAACCAATTACCAGTGACTAACTTCACAATAATGTACCAGAGACCTGGGCCCTTGGATGGTAGTGCCATTGAAAGGACGACCCTCCTGTTTTAATGCATAAGGAGTTCGACAGTAAGATTAAAATAGTAAACCAAACCACTGCTATTTTTAAACCACTGATGAATATCC
The DNA here is from genome assembly GCA_007922755.1 of Pedetes capensis. NCBI lineage: Eukaryota > Metazoa > Chordata > Mammalia > Rodentia > Pedetidae > Pedetes > Pedetes capensis. The sequence goes on along the minus strand of VMDO01002983.1, from coordinate 146,541 downwards.
ACTCTGATAATACTCTCTGAAGCAATTAAGTACAATGAGGTACATTCTGAAAAACAGAATTTGGGACCCCCACCTCTGAGAGCACCACAGCCACACAATGGGGGCAAGGGATACATTGCCAGGGTTGTCACTAAGGAGGCACTGCAGGCGTATTCAGAGCCTATAGAGTTCCTTCCCTGCTCAGTTCCAGCTCTGTTCCCATTTGTTACTTTATCACTGCAAGAGGGTCATAAAAACCTAAAATCCTGGTCTCTTGATACCATCGCTAAGAACCAATAGCCTGGTGGACTAACCAAAGACAAGCAAGTTGTACATCTGAATTTGTTTTGAAATACTCTACTTTCTGGTTTCCAGCTGAGTTAATATCTCTCGGATTCTCCCAGGTGCAGTGATTGCTGTAACTTTACTGAGACAATGGTCCAAAGACCTAAAAATACTCATGTTACCAGCTAGTCACTTAGGAGAATAGCATTTTCTTACTAATAGTTAAATAATATTAAATAATGTTGCATATAGAGAATGCACACAGCAAAGCCTTGATATGAGAGTTCAATAAATCTTTGTTGAATGAATGAAGCAATGAACCAATCAATTGATGAAAAAAATCTGATGAATTGGTAAATGAATGAAGTTTTCCTAAGGTACATCCCAATATATTGCAACCCCTGTGAGGACAAAAGTAGTATCATAGCATTTTTCTGTTATACACTGTTTGACAACAACACTATACTTGAATGGATATTCAATAAAAATTTACTAATTGAACTAAATTGTGTAAATTATATAAGATTGAGCTTTACAGATTTAATTACCCATACAACTTTCTACAAATATATTTCTCCTGAAAAAAGTAATTTTTAAAGGCAATGAAAAAACCAAAATGAAAAGCTTATCTGAAAAAAAAAGTTAAGATACATTTCTTGGGGAAAACATTTAGCTTTCTTTTAGGTTACTGAGATTTTTTTAGAAATGTGATGGTCTGCAGCTTCACTCCTCATCTTCCCACATTATGACTTTTATCTGGCATTACCCTTTAACTTAGAATTGGTGCTAAATAAATGAGCATATGCTAGGATGGAAAGTATTATTCTGAGAAAAAAAAATTCTTCTGTCCCTCTTGACAGAAGAAAAAGGTAAAGAAAGATTGCCTCAGGAGTCAAAAACTCTGACAGTCTACCTTTTACACCTTATATATCACTTTTCCTCAGTGATTTTTAGTTTCTATTCTTTTTATACCATTATTAGTTAGGAAATTGCTAATAAGGGAAGCTGGCACATCTTTGTGACTGCAGTTTCTACCATCCATCTAGGGTGTCCCAAGGGATTATGTATTCATTTAAATAGAAAAGTCTAAACCTTTTCTATTGTTGGGATCAAGGAGAAACCTCCTCTCCAGCACACACACTGATTGAAGCATTTGGGACCCAAATGATCTCAGTGCCTCCTCCGGATCTCCAAGGCAGTCTGCATCGCAGGCCTGTCTATGGGCAGACATCCTTGGCTGCTCTGCTAGAAACTGGCAATGGCGAGGCAATGTGAAAATTGTGAAGATCCCCAAATACCTGGAAATTTAGAGTATCCAATTTTCTATTTGTTAAGCAGAAAATATTTTTGGGCCAAGTTTGGTGGAATATATGTGAAAAATCTTTGTTAGTAATAAAGGATAAAAAATGGACTCAAATGGGGGAAAATGCTAGAAGAATCTTTTGGTGGAAGCTACTGACATATACAGTGGGAGTTTGGGACCTGCTAACAAAGCCATCAGGGTGGCAGATATCATTGTTATGGAAACTCTTCCCATGCCTGATGTCAAGGGAGGAGTGAAAGTTTCTCGTTCTCACACGTGCAACTCATAATAACCAAGGGTGCTAACTTGTGTTCAATTGGGAAATGAAGCAAATGGCTGAGCTGATTTTTCTCACTAAAAAAACAATAGAAACATACAGATGATCCCCTTATTATCATTTGCAAAAAGTTTGCAAAAAAAAAAAAAACCTACCAGAGAGAATCCATTCAATCAGCAGCAGCTACGTTGCACCATAAATTGCTTACTAATTCCCATGACAAGGAACCAACAAGAACTGCAGGAAGATTCTAGGTGAATGACTTGAGATTTGGCAACAGAGGTCA
>VMDO01002983.1:84411-141911 GCA_007922755.1 Pedetes capensis | reverse complement strand
GTGAGCTATCAAAGCAGCAGCTTGTCTGCAGTTTTCTGCTCTGTAACCCCAAAGAGAAATTGATGACAAATAGAATTTCACCTGCTGCAAATTTAAAGCCCAGAATTCTACTCCCCTCAGCATGACAGCCAAAGAGCGATCATCTCAGAATTTGGAAACTAGTGGAAGCAATACATTAGTTTTCAGGCACTGTGGGGGATGGGCGAGGGTAGTGGCTTTTTGGTGAAAGACAGTTACGATGTCACCGCCCAACCAAATTTAGGCTTCAAACAATTTACAAAACTAGAGTTTATGGTGGGGAACAGGGTGGGAGCTCAGAAAAAGCAGGAATCAGTGGATGTTTGAGCAGTTTAAGAGGTTCACCCCAATCCATGTGTGGTAGCGCACGCCTGTAATCTCAGCACTTGGGAGGCTGAGGCAGGAGGATCAATGAGCCTGAGGCCAGCCTGAGCTACAGAGCAACTTCCAGATTAGCCTGGACTGCAAGGGAAGACTCTGTCTCAAAAAGAAGAAGAAGGAAAAAAAAGAGGCTCACCCCTACAGAAAATACCACAGAAAAAATGTACATACAGGCCATAATTAAGGAGAAAACTGGCTTCACACTTCAAGACTCCCTCCTCTCCTTCACTTAAAAACAGTGGTGAGGCCTGTATATAATCTAGAGACCCTGGACCCATCTCTATTTCCTAAACAACCCTAACTTACTAGCTTGATGGCTACTCAAGTTATTAAAAAGCAGTGCTTGCCCACGCATGCACACACACACACTATCTGGTGGGGGCTCCAGTTTTTCTGTGGTTGCTGTTGTTCCTGGCTGATTACTCATGACTGTGTACTCATGCATACATGCATGCATGCACGTGCGCGCACACATACGCACTCGCATCTACCCTGGCAGCAAGCTGGGACAGGTGGTGACTTCCCCATTACCACCTGATTGTCTGGTGCCTGGAACACTTCCCCAGCACCTGTCAGGGCCCAGTGGCTACATCAGCCATTCCTTTAATGTCCTCTGCTCAAACTGTTGAGGGAAAAGAGATTCAAGAGGAGCTGCAGACAATTATCCTCTTTTAAATATTGCAATCTCCAGGACTGAGGTCCATTTACAATTGGGGCAGTGGCAAAAGCCACAGTGAGCAAGTTCCTACTGACTGCACTTCCACAGGTAAGGAGTCCACGTGCCCCTTATTTGGTAAGCATTCCTCTTTCTTCTCTCATAGAGGGCCCTGGCCCACATGAAATTACCTATGGAAACAGAGCACGCTGCCTCGCCTGCCTGGGAACCCTGGGAGGCTGGAACTTCACCAGGTGCTGGAGTTTTCCAGGCTCCTTCCCCAGCTGAGTGTGTCAGGTTGAAGAAGTTGTGTCTGTTGGATTGTCTTTCAGGGAATATTTTTAGCAGCCTGTTCTACTGTTAAAAACTGCACTGTGATCTTGACAAATGTATAATGTCAGCTTTAATGTATCAGACCTATCAGCTCAATGAAAATAACTCAGAAGTATTGATCACCTAATGATTTTTGGTGTATTCATTAACGTCCACAGGCAGCTCGTCCCCTCTCCCGAGCGGCGGGGTGCTGATGACACGTTAGCAAACTGCTGATTGTTTATTAGAAAACTGATTAGTTACTGGATTACTGTGTCAAAATATACTACCTTTCACTGCTTGATAAACTTTTAAATTATTATATTCCTTTTTTAATTTTGAGGCTCTAGAATCAATTTCAAAGTGAGCAAAACAGTTTGAACAATTGTGAGGAATGACAATTTACCTGGGCCACATTTTTGCTCTCCTAATCTTGTGTATTTAATTCAGAAGTGGGAACCTTAGTGCCCCCCATGAGGCAAAAGCACATGTCTAGATCTAACATTTAAATGTCCACGTGGGGTAGAGTCATTAAGAGGAGAATTATATTTTTCTTAAGCATTTGCCTAAATATCTCACAGGTATTTACATGCATGTAGCAATTTGTTGCAATAATCAGGAAATTCTTCTGACCTATAGGATGCATGAGAAGAATGTTCTTGAAAAATCTTATCTAAGGCCAGGCGCAGCAGCATATGCCTATAATCCAGCAACTTGGAAGGCAGAGGCAGGAGAATCACAAGTTCAAGGCCAGAGACAACCTGTATAACTTAGAAAGACCCTGTCTCAAGATTAAAAAAAAAAAAAAAAACCACTATAAAAAGGGGTGTCTAGTTGTGTAGCTCAATGATAGAGCACTTTCAAAGTATGCCCAAGGCCCTGGGTTCAACCCCCCAGTACCAAAAAAAAAAAAAAAAAAAAAAAAAAAAAAAAAAAAAAAAAAAAAAAAAAAAAAAAAAAAAAAAAAAAAAAAAAAAAAAAAAAAAAGGAAAAAGAAAGAAAGAAAAGAAAAGAAAGAAAGAAAAATAACGTCTAATACCATTTTCTCACCAACAATAAGGAAAAATATATGCAGATGCATAGATGCCTGAATTTAGATCCATTTCCCAGGAATTCCCCCTTCTTAAGCAAAGTGGGTTACTAGAAATAATACCTATATGGTTTTGGAATTAGAAGAATATAATTTGTACATTTAAGGAAGTAAATACAGCTACATATAAAAATACTTTTTTAAAATAAGAGATGGACCTCAGTTGTATGTTTGGCATCTTAAACTTTAGAGAAATGTCCTCCACAAACTATTTTCACAGCTTCATGAAATTCATCAGCAAAGACCAACTCAATTCAATTGGTTCTTGGAGGTCAGAACTGGACTTCGGCTGAGCTGACATTTAATTAGCCCCGAATTACAATCTGACAAATGATGAGTCATGGACATCTATGTCCCTGGACTTCACGTGGTATAGCAGAAGGAGGAAGAAAGAAAGACACAGGGATGAGCCAGGAGGAAAGAAATGCTCTTGCACCAGGGGTCCTCTTCATCCATCCCTTTGGGCTATGTGCTGATGTTATAGCATCTAAGAGAACGACAAAGGAATGCACAAGGAGAAAGTCTTCCAAATATTTCAGCAAAGAGAAGGTCTCCAACTTTCTACAGGATAAGCGTCTTAATCAGACTTGATTTCCTTTTTGGTCTGAGATCCTTTTTCACTTACTGTGGTGGTTGACTGGATTATATGTAAGGGAAGCTTAACAAAACAATGTAAAGTTCTGTTACAAGAACTTTCTGGGCATCTGCCACATGTCACAAAATATTTCTTGAATTGGACCAAGTTACACAAGGCTTCATACATGTGATGCACTCAATGAATATTTACTAATTTCCTCTTAGGGGTTGTTTTGATTTTATCTAGATCTTGTTCAAATATTGGACGTCTTTTGGAATTTCCTTTGATTTTTTTCTTTTTCTTTTTCTTTTTTTTTTTTTACTACAAGGCCAAATGCCTTTTACTGGAGGCAAAAACACAGTGGTGAATACTTCTCCTTGCTCCTAAAAAGTGCAAAGACGGTCTCCTAGGGAAAGTCCTGGCTTGCTCATGCAGCTTCCTGGGCTCAGACACCAGGTTTCTAGCAGGTTTCAGAGGCCCTCCCAGGCAGGGCAGAGCAGTCTTCCTGAATCCCTGAGTGACCCTGTTTAGTAACAGACAAGGAGAAAGGTATCCTCATGGTAAAGAATAGTTTTTACCTTCACATTCTCTCCCACTTTCCATCCTTTACTTGCCACAATAAAATGTTTAGCCATTGTTGTTAATTGAAACGATGTCTTGCTTTTCCTCCTTGTTCTTTATGACTTCCTTTCTCACAGAACAAACTAAAATCCAAGACCTTCAATAGTCTTCTTTATCTTAGAAATTCTAAGTCTACAGCCTAGGTTAGCTATCAATAGCTTCACAATCTACCTAGAACTTGGGACATGAGTTCCTTCAGTGGGATTCCAGGTAATCAGATGGTGAGGCAAAGCCTGGAGTGAATTCTGACCTCTTAATGCCCACCTCCAGCTTTCTCTAGATCCCAGTAATGTCGATCTGCCTTCACAACCTATTTCTCAGTAGAAGATTTTAGAACTTAGAAAGGGCTTTCCCCTGAACTGGCAGACAGTCTCAGCTCACCCTGAGAATTCTGTGAAGGACTCCTGAGCCCTGGGGTGAAGTTTGGGGGGTTGTGTGTGTGTGACAATTTGGGGACTGAGCCATTTGGGTCATCTATTTGGAAGCTTCTCAGAGTATACAGTTTAGGGTTGGGCATCTTTACAAGATTCTCCTCCTCTGTAACATTGTTTAAGCCAATACCCATTAGTTGAAGTAGTAAAATTAACTGTTGTGACGAAACCCTTTTTATTGACCAACGTACAACAAAAGTTTTTTTGAATGTTTGTTTTATAAGCTCATAAAAGGATATCTTCCTAATATTTAGAAATGTCCACGGGTTGGATATCTATGAGCTATGGTTGGAAGGTTCCCAAAACTCCCTTGGGACAGTGCAATCCTAAAAGACCTGGTTGTATATACTAAAGGATTTAACTTTCCATTTCCTAGAAGATGTTTAAATCTTGCGCTTTCAAAATAAGCATACACTCAGTTTTCCCTTGGGAAATATATTTGATAAATTAAAAAACACAAAAAAATATATAGCATGTGGCTATCTCAATAAGAGGAGTAGCAGAAGGAACTCAACAGTCATATAGGACCTAATCGAACAACCCTGGTTGTTTCCTTATTTTGTTTTTTTCCAGACAAAATTAGGTATGGTCACAAAAAGTACTGCTTGAAAGGGGGGAAACATCACTAAAGTCCTTCAACTATTAATCTGATGAATTAAAATTAAGATGGCAACTCTATTGGAAAGATGACAAAAACAGGATGTTAAAGAAAAAAATTGAGTGGAGTCAACAAGGTTACACATAAGTAACACCTTAACATTAATAGAAATCTATTTCCCATTCTGACCTGGAAACCTTTTCAATTAATTACTAAAATCTATTTACACAGCAACAAGATAAAAATCAATCTGATTCCTGGCAGTGTATCCTTCTGGCTGCCCTCTCTAATATAAGACACCAGGAGGATCCTTCCTCTTCCCTCACCTCTGTTTTTAAAAAGCTCCCTTACTCAAACGCAGGAGAAATATGCCATTGTTGCCTGCTAACTCCAGAGCAGTGGTAAAGCCAGAATCTGTAAGCCCCCTGGGAGTCAGGACTGAGGGTAACGACAAAGTCCACCAGACATAACAAAAACTCTGGTGACAGGGAACTTCTAAGACTGGGGTGGATCGGAGAAAGGTGCCCCATGCGGTATCTCAGCCTCCAGCACAGTTTGGCTGGCATATCACAGGCCCAATTTCAGGCCCCATTCTGTCCCCGTAGCCAGAAGTGTTTATATAGTGAACAAGCTGTATCTATGCATACAGTTAAAAATTATCACTATTTCTATAATTTGCATTATCAACTAAACTATTATGGAAAATGGTTTAACAGAAATGAATTGTTGTTGTTTTTAGGTGCCGTGGAGTTGGGTCCGACTCATAGTAACCCTATGTACAACAGGCAAAACACTACTTGACACTACATCATGCTCAGCACTATTGTCAGTGCTTCTCTAATAGTCATAGGGTTTTTGATGGCTGATTGTTTCAGGAGTGGGCTGCTGGGTGCTTCTCCCAAGCCTACAGCACCTGGTCTTCCCAGGTGGTCTCCCATCCAAGTACCAACCAGGCCCAACCCTGTTTAGCTTTGGAGATCTGATGAAATCAGACACCAGGGTGGTATAGCTGTAGACAAGAAGGATGAACAGGGGTAACTAATTCTTGGGAAGGTGAGCAAAATGACAGCCTTTCATGAGCTCTTCCCTGTTTTGGCAGACCACTGAGGCAAGCAGGACCCAAATCAATAGGACTCTGCTACCTGGCCTCGTGTTGAGCATAACAATGTGTCCCAACAACAGATCCAGAGGGAAAATTGTGGGTCCTGAGACTCTAGAAAGCTTCTTGGCTGAGACTGGGCAAGAGGATTAGTCTCCCACTGCCTGAATCATTTCTTCTCTTGCTTGAACATGTCCTACAGAAGACAAATAAGGATGTATATCTATGTCCTTCTAATTTTCCTTCTTAAACAAGGAAAGCCAGTATGGCAAATAAGTAAACAGAGACAGATGTAAGAGGGTTAAAGGGAAACCAGTTCAACAGACAGTGAAAGCTGCTCTGAGACCACCAACCTGTTATGCACACTGGCTCACCAGCCTCCAAATATTTCTACATGCTGTCTAAGCCACCAGAAGTACCTCTTTACTCTTGTAGTCTGACAAATCTCTACTCTTCCTTCAAAACACAGACATCTGCTCCCCCGTAGCATTGATTAGTCCATCTCTCTGCTACTCTCAAACACTATGCATCCATGTCTTATTGTTGCACTTTTCACCCTATGTTGTAAAGCCTGTGTATTAGTTGGGCTTCCCCTTAGAGTGTGAGGTCTTCTTTGGGGTGGGAAGGGACTGAGTCTCATTCACCTTTTTTTTTTTTTTTTTAAGCAGGATTTCAGGCACCTTTTTTCACCTTTGAATCACTTTTGCCTCATAGGGCACCCAATGCAAAAGCAGGTGCTCAGTAAATAGTTGCTGAATGAATGGACACATGAATGAATGAATGAATGAATGAATGAGTGAGTGAACAAGTGGATAAATAGGCCTTATTGCATGATTCAGGTGTCTACCGTTTCAATTACTAGGCTATGTCTTGAAATGCACTCACTTGCTCAGGTGCCTTACGTTGCCAAAGACCTTAGAATTCAATTTTACATTTTCCTACATTCCTGAAAGTCCTCAAAAAGTCAACATGCCCTGTGTTTGGTTTAGGTTTTTGTTTTTCACCAACATGGTAATTTTAAGTCCCAAAGTTTACCCTAAAAAGTCACAAGTTGGCTTCTATAATAGATTCAAACTCTTTAACACATAGGAAAGAAGAAGAAATAGTTCACCAGAATCCAAGAGAGGATCATTCAGATGCCCTAAACTTATCGCTACCCTTTCCATGGTCACAGAGCTTGCTAATAGCCATAAGAGCTCTGTGTGGTGCCTTGATTAAGTTTAGATGCAGACCCTTGGGAATTGGAAAGAACATTAAAATAATTTACTTATAACTCCTTAATTTTACTAGTGAGAAAATAGATCCAGGAAAATCATTTCATGTTCCAAGGTTGCAAAACATGAGCCCTAGAACCAGTATATAGGTTTCTTGATTTCACTTTCCAATGTCAGCCACTAACCCAAGAGACCCTTTTGCACTTGGACATACAGACGATCCAAGTAGCCTTGTCCACCAGCTGGCCCAAACCGGGTGGTGCTGGGCCAATATGTCTGCCACCTCTCAGGGAAGTCTAAGACAAAGAGGATGGACAGCTAGTGCTACTTACTTGAACGGCTTTTCTCCAGTGTGGGTTCGGATGTGGTTGTTGAGGGTGGTGGCCCCAGCAAAGGCACGACCACAGTAGCCGCACTTGAAAGGCCGGTCACTGGAATGAGTGACCACGTGGTTCCTCAGTTCTGATGGCTGGGAAAAGGACTGGGAGCAGTGGCCACACTGGTAGGGTCTGAAATAAATAAAAAGACTGCCTGGTCATTATTGCAGAAGTTGTCAGTACTGTGAGGCAATGGGCCAAAACTTTTAAATGGTGACTTTTTCATATTTAAGACCAAGCATACAGCTTTGGCCACTGGGTTCCCACTACTTATTGCTACAGAAACAAAATTCACAGAGCTGCTGAGACACATCAGTTTTCAGGTGAATATTCCCTTCCAGTGTTAATCATACCATTTCAAGAACCCCTGCATTCTTCTCTTTATTGCCCACAGGCAAATATCAGCATATTTTTATAAGCCTCAAAAGCATAGGCTTCATTAAGCTGAATGTTACAAGAGATAAAATGCAATTGTCTCTTATGCTTCCATGGCATTCTTAAGTTTTCAGAGTGCTTTAAAATCAATTATCTAGTTTAATCTTCACAATAATCCTCTGGGATAGGGAAAGCAATTGCTATTATCCCTGGCAGTTCAGAAAACTGAGGACAAACTGTCCTTACAGGACATGAGCTGTTGATGCCAACATCATCTCATGGTGCTTGGACTTTATTCTAAGTGTCAGGCAAACATGCAGGCAAGTAGGCAAGTGGCACGCATTTTCATAAACACTAAACTGTCTTGGGTCTATCCAAAGTACAGCCATTAGCACCGCACAGATGAACACAGACGTGCACCCAGATGCATCTCTTTGTAAAAGAATCCTGGCTTCTACTTACCACCCACCCCCGAATATTTATCCATTGAGTCTTTTTCTTGAACCTCATCTCCTCAGTTTAATCAGGTAGCAGGGAATGATTTATAGCACCAAGAAATGACGGGATGTCACTATGCTTGCAGAAGGATGACTGTGATGCAAAAGCAAATGGAAGGAAGTTGTGACAAATACCTGATAATTAGCAAGATTATCAGAGCACATTCTTTCCAGCTCATGAGAAGTAAATCAATTTTTGGTTTTCATAAAATAGATTAAAATTCTGTCTTCTCTACAGAAGTTCTTCTGCTTACTTAAGCAGAATCTGGTGAGTGATATAAAACCTGAGGAGTTTTCCCCCTTCGAAGCTATTTCATATCACTCCTTGACAGGGCTCTAATTTGGTTATCAAAAATTTTGTTCAGAAAATTAATCATCTGTCATGAGGGATATTAACAGCACCCACTAAACCCTGGTTCGTGGCCCAGATGTTGCTGGCTGCATTTAGAAAGCCAATGGCAAGAGCAGACTTAATTGTTCTACCTTTAACAAATGCATAAGCTCCAATGACCAGAAACCAAAATGAAAGGCTAGGAGACAATGGTGACCGAGCATGTACAACAATTCAATTAAGTGCAAAATAAAGTGTACCCTCTCATTTGTCAAGTGAAGTGCTTAATTGTGGCTACTTGCCTCGCTGAACACAAATACTATTATTTTTACCAGGCTTCAGCACACTGAGCACTGATTGTAGAATTTTTTAGCTTGATTAATAGTCCAGCATTGGTCAATAACTCAATACTATACAATTTTAATTACTTACATTTAGAAATCTATCTAACTGCTCTCAAACAAGTTTCAAAGAAATATATAAGTGTCCTTGGTAAGGAGTTTATCAATCTTGACAAATTACATGTGCATTTGATTGCAATTATAAAATAATGCTTCGAAAGCCATTAAAATTATATGTAAATGAAAATGTCCTCCTGCCAAATCTGTTCTTGGTAGTCAATGTGACCCTTAAAAGATTTCTCAAAAAATAATTCTCTCATGGATGAATTATTTTAAATGGCACTGAAGATTATAAAGAAAATAATATATTAATATATGCTATATCTACTGACAATTGATTTTTCTAATAGTGAAGGGACCATTAACATTTATTAGCCTCTGGTTATCTATTTTTAATAGCTATCACTATTAACAATAAGCCACTAAATAAAACCAATTAATCTTTTCTCTTTTTTTTAACTCTTCTGTCAAAAGTTGGGGTGATTTATTTCCCACAGTCAGAAGTCAATCCATCCTTTTAATGCTAGTAGTCACAGTGGCAAAGATTTACACACAAAAGACCAGAAATGACCACAGAGAGCCTTATGTGGAATTCTCTTCTCAAGGCAAAAGCAATGAAAGGCAAATATGATTCTACAACATCACTTCTGCCCATTGCCAGCCTGAGAGGCATTTGCTTGGGATCCAGAGACCTACATGGCATAGTTTTTAAAACCTTGAAGAATTCAGTTTAGCTGAGTAGAAGGGCCTAGAACAAGAGGGATAGACAAGGTAAGCCTACTTCAGCCTGCCCCCTGTCAGCTGTGGGGTGTGGGCAAGTTACTCACCTTCCCTGACCTCTGTTTTTTCATATGGAAAGGGGGATAGACTGATCTAGATCCTCTCTCACATCTCATCATGCTTTGCTCCTGCTTTGGGGCAACTGACCAATATTCCTGGCCTGATGATCTGTCTAACACACAGCCTTGCAAGATACAGCATCACCAACATTACCTCCATCTTGCACTATGTGTACTAGGCAGCTCCTTGGATGTGCAGCACACTCTCCTATCCCCCCCTTCCCGTCTATGTACATGCTCATTTGAAAAAGGGAAATTTTAACGTATCAGTAAAAAGTTGAAAATGTCACACAACAAGAAAATCTGTACCAAAACGTACGAACAAACCTCATTTAATTTCAAAAAGCAAAGCTACATCCCTTCATTCTTAGGTACCTTAAAAAATAGATATTAGATCATTTAGTCACATTCACCTTTGCAGAGCCTGATTTCAGGTAGAATTTAGAATGTGAGTTCTTGATACTACAACAATCTCTCTCAGTCTAGAAACTTATGGGAAGTTAGCTATCAGAAAGTATAGAAGTTGCACAGCTAGTGGACAAGATTCCTTTAAACTTCCTTTTCCTGTATTTTCAGTATTTCCTTTAAAAATGAGTGAAATAAAATGATCAAAAAGTAATTTTAAAGTTGATTGTGTGCCTGGTGTTAAATCTGAGGACACAAGAATACATTCAGAACAGAACTAAATCTCAAGCTGGGCTTCGAAAACATGATTGCCACTTTGGAATATCAGAGATCACAACTTCTTTTGGGACAACTGGCCACAGGAGTTAAGACCACGTGTGTATATTTCTATTAGTACACTCTATCTCTTAGGTTACAATGGAGGGCTTTGGGGACACAGAATTAGTTGCCATTGCTTAGCTTCTTATTCTGATGATCAATATTTCCATTAATTTTTCAAAGTCTGACAAAAAGGTAAGATTTAATTTATTAAACTTTTAGACACACTCAATCTTAGCTCCAGAGTTCTGTCTCCATTAGATGTGTTACGCCAAACAAACAACAACAACAACAAAACACATAAAGATTGACATGCGTGGGTGCTGTGTTTAGCTCTACTCTTTCCAGGATCTAACATTCATTTGGGAACTTCCTTTTTAAAGCATTTTATTTCCCAACTCATCATGCACACACAGCATGTTCTCAAAGCAAGCACTAAGAGATACCATCTATAACCAAAAATATTGTGTGGCTTTGTTGCTACTTAAGACCTCCAGATACGGTAGTGTCCAATGCTGGAGATGTTCTAGGTCTCAGTTTTCCAGCACAGGAGCCACCAGCCACACAGCGCAGCTGAGATTTTAAAATGTGGCTACAACTAAGAAACTGACATATTATTTTACTTAACTGCATTAATTAAATTTAAATAGCCTCATGCAGCTATTTCCAACACAGAAAGATCAAGCTTTGTGAAAAACTAGAAAGTGCTCCATACTCAATTTAAACATAACTGAAAACCAGACAGGGTGGGTGGATTTAGTCAGTATATATCAATGCTAGTAAATTTCTAAGCAGAAAGAAAGCAGTGGGATGATGTTGTAAATCCCCTGGCATCCTCAGTCACTGGCAGCTTCTTTGCCAAAGATTACGCCAGTCAAATGTGCAATTCATTTGCTCTGAGTCTGTAATTGGTTTGGTGTACACACAGGAAAAGGATGAAACATTTAACAAAATTAAGTGTGGTTTGGTTTAAAATTATTAATCCTTCTTTGATTTTTTTATAATGGCATGAAAGCCTCCAGGACAAAAGTTGTTCAGTTGGGGCTACATCCTCTCCTTGTTCCTCCTCAGCTAAGCCCAAGTGCAAATCTCCCAAGACTTCAAAGGGACCCTACTTAAGTCATTGCTGGCTGGGTGGAGGGGGGAAAGAACTTAGCTCTATGTAAGGAGACAATTCAGGAAAGTGACAACAGCACCGAACCAAAAAGTCTGCAGATCACTGAAAACTAGAATGAAGATTAACCTTCACACCTGGGTGGTAAAGGGCAAGAGAGGGGGAACACAAGAATGTTGGTACCTTTGAGGAAATTGTGGTGATGGATTAGCTCCAGGCTTCTTCCACCAAACAGCACCTTTGAAAGTCATTTTCCCCTCTAGTGCTATCACATCCAATTGCAAACAATGATACTTAAACACAAATGTGAACAGCTGAGATCATGCCCAGGGGACTAAAGGCAGACTTTCTCTATGGGGCACAAACAATAAAAAGGGAGAAAGGAAAAGAAACAGTATGCAAAATAAAGGTAAGCATTATAAGATACTTCCTGTGAAAAATAAAGGAGAACATATTCATAGGAAAGTAATCCTATGACTGAAGGCTTTGCCTCCCCCCTTTTTATTCCCCCTACACACAGACACACACACACACACACACACACACACACACACACACACACACACACACACACACAGAGTGGAACTGTTGTGTTTCTGCAGCAGGAAAACAGAAAAGGGATTTCTAACTCTTGGTTCAAGCAAAAGTGAGTCAAGCTGCCCTGGCCTAGGCAGTACGCTTACACAAAACCTGAAATGTTTACAAAGTCTCTAAATAAGATCTTAGTTGATCCACATTCCAACAACTTCTTCCCTTTGAATTCACTCAGGGGAAAAAAGTCAATAGCCTGAGAAAAAGGAAGAAGAGAGTTTGGGGATTTGTTTTTTCAATATTAACAGAACAAAATCAAGAAATAATAATTCCATGGCTCCTGGACCCTGTGAATGTATTTTTTATCTTTAGTGCTGATTCCTACTTTGCAGGCCAAACAGAATTCTTTTTTTGTCTTCAACGTAAATAACTCAATGTGGAAAATGGTGATGCTAGTATTGCTGGGTATCCACAGATCTCTTTCCTTTACATCAAGGCATAGACTTTTCGATGGTACTGCTCATGAAAAAATTCACGAATACAGAATACAAAGTCTCTTTGATGAAGGTTCAAATGTCTGAGGTTTCGTAGCCAAATATTCATTCTGTTGAGTGAAAAATCTTTTGGACTTCAGATTCAGGGGCCTGTTTCAAATTTAGACCTGTTTGAAATTCTAACCTGTTTACCTTCTGACTGTCTTCTGTGTCTCCCTTTCTTGCCTCTGTTTCTAGCAAAATCTTCCTATCAAAGTAAAAGCATTGAGTTTTTCAGAGAAGAAAAATGGTTTCTGACTGTTCAGCTTTTTCACTGTGCAGTTGGTCCTCCATAAATGCAGGTCCCACATCCACAGATTCAACCAACAGCAGATAGAAAATACCCAGAAAACATAATGTGCTTATACTGAACATATACTTTTTTCCCTAAAAAAATAACAATTATTTAAATGGCATTTATCATATTGGGTATTATAAGTGATCTAGAGATGATTTGAAGTATTTAGGAGGACTTACATAGGTTACGTCTGCAGCCGTACCACGGTGGCATCTGATCACATCAGATCTCAGAAGCTAAGCAGGTTCAGGCCTGGTTAGTACTTGGATGGGAGACCACCTGGGAACACCAGGTGCTGTAGGCTTGGGAGAAGGACCTGGCAACTCACTCCCAAGCAATAGTCCGCCATTGAAAACCCTATGAATAGCAGAGAAGCACTAACAATACTGTTTCACCTGTGGTACTTAGGGTCGCTATGAGTCAGACACCAACTCAACGGCACACAACAACAATAACAACACAGGTTATATGCGCAAATTCTATGCCATTATATATAAAGGACTTGAGCATGCACAGATTTTGATATGTGCTGGGTCCTGGAACCAATCCTCCACAAATATGAAGAACAGCTATATAAATGAATGGGCACAAACTGCCCAAGACCAAAACCTAGCTGAATTATAGAGTCAGTCACCAAAGAATGTATGTATATCCAGCTGTTGTAAGTTTTCACACAAATAACAGATAAAATTTCAAACTTAGCAATTATGGACAAATCTGATGTCCCATTATAGTTCTGTACATTTCTCCTACTCAGCTATTCACTCATGTGGTTAAGAATTATGAGAGTATTTTTCACTTCCACACCTTTTGGTACAAAGACACTATCCTGGGTTCTGGAATGGAAAAGAGCTACTCCAGTTCTACACACTAAGAGCAAATTCTGCATCTAGAATGGAATTAGTAGATCAAAGTGACTGGGCATCTCCCTCTACTTCCTCTTATTGGCAATAATCAACTTAGATATGATGGTGTGATTCAAGCATCTCCCCATTGTTACTAAGACACATTGCACTTTATCACTTTATCTATAAAGGAACTGATGTTTTTGAAGTCATCATTCATAATATTAACTGATTCATGAAGGATAGCCACCACCTCTGAAGTCTTCACCAACAAAGTGCAGGGAAAGGGTAAGCAGGAACCCACTGCTTGAGTATCTTGCTCCCACTTTGGCTATTAACCCTGATAACAAGCACTCATTACTGCACCTCATCTGGGAAGGCTAGCCACACCACACCTGGGTGTCCCAGTGGAATAAGCCCATCAGAATGCAGCACAGGATGGGAGGCTCATACTCCCTTGGTTTACCAGTCATACTAAATTAGCTTAGAATTAACACTGACCTGATGATCTTCTCATGGAAATATTTTGTACATGTCAGCTAATTTTTAAGATTTTTTTTTACTAGTTTCTGTGGAGGTATTACAAATTGTGACACTATTGCTTCACAGAATGAACTTCACAGGGACTTAAACTCTCACATGTGATTTTCTAAATGTAACTGGGGTCAAACAAAACAGTCTGTTTCAGTATCTATAAAAAATTTTTCATTTCATTCAGCATGAAATCATGTACTCAAAGCTAAGCTTTGAGTTCCAATATCCAGAAACTTTCAACTACCACTTAATTTTACCTTGTATGTTGCTACTATTTACCATGACAAATCTTTGCATATAATAGATCCATAGATCTGAACTCAATGTAAAAAGCAAGTTTATAAGATAATTTGAATATATCTCTTACATTTAAAAAAAACTGCTAAAATGTTTTGCAAACTTAGCGTAGGTATATTTGGAGCTATATATATACTTGCAGGCCTGTAGCCATACCACTGTGGTATCCAATCCCATCAAATCTCAGAAACTAAGCAGGGTCAGACCTGGTTAGTACTTGGATGGAAAACCACCTGGGAACACAGGTGGTGTAGGCTTGGGAGAAGGACCTGGCAACCCACTCCCAAAAAACAACCAGCCATTGAAAACCCTATGAATAGCAGAGAAGCACTGACAATAGTGTTTCACCTGTTGTACGTAGGGTTGCTATGAGTCAGACACGGACTCAACAGTACCTAACAACAACAACATATACTTGCAAGGAAAGTAAACTTTTAAGAAAATCCTTTCTGAATGAGAAAAATATTTTCAAACTTCTGTGTCATCTCTATGGCCAAAAATACTAGGATATGCATAAGTCTGTTGATACTTTCACCAAGACACCAATGTCTTTACCCTAATGTAAATGTTTCAACATTAATTATAGCAATACTTGAGGCTAAGCAGTTTCTAGAATGACATAAATAAAAAAAATATACATGTAAATATGTATATATGCCCTGAAACTATGACTTAGAATATATCCACCCCCTTCCACACATCCATCTTCTCTGCTCTTGCTTGGATTATCTAGGCACACTGTTTTATCCTGCAGAATTGGCAGGGAAGAGCTGAGCATATATTATTAGACACAGAGAGTTAAGTGGCTTGCTTAATTAAGGCTAATCATTGGCAAAATTAAGAAAATAATTCAAGAACTCTGCCTCTGAGTCTCTAATCCTAGTTCCAAAAATTGCTTTCTGCCTTTATATTCAAAGCATTTTTTCAGTGTTATTCTTACTTTGGTTTTAATCAAGTTTTCATAGAATGTGAAGAAGAGATAAAACACAAGCGATCTTTTCTTATTGAATTAATTTGATTTTTGTCTTTTGCACTCCCAGCTCTCCGGACTGTCAAATAAACCAGTTTTGATTCATAAATAATAGTTCTATTATATCTACTGTGCCACTCGTCAGAGTACCTGAAATTTTAATTCACTTGTTCAGCTAAATTTCATCCTCAGTTCATGGCCATAAAATTCTTTATTGACAAACTTTCAAACCAACTTTGACTCTGAGGTATCTAGTCAACATTTTTCTTCTGTGTGGATATTAGTTTATTGAATAAGTGGCATCTGTTTTCCTCCACATCACTAGCAGAGTAGGTATTTCCTTTTGACAGCTTTGCAGAATTTATGGGTTTGTATGCTCTGAAGAAAAATAGTACTAAGCAAAAAATTCCAATTCATTACCCCTTAGTACTTAATTAAGTTCATACCCACAGCACACTGGAGGTGAACTCTGAAATGACTGTGACAGCCGCAGAGCAGCCAGCTATATTATCTTTGGAAGACAGAGAGGATTCTAATTATCCTGACCTCATTTTCCACCTCTGATATTCATAAATGCTCTTTCTATTTTGCTCCTTTTTAAACCTGGATAGAATTGTGGACAGCAAGTGTGGATTCCTCTCTGCAGCCACCCACCTGTCTGCAGCGCCTATGAACAACAGCGGCAAGCAGGGGCCTGACATTACTCTCTGGTTTTCCCCATGGTGCGGTTGGAGGTGGTGACTGGCAGGTGGCGGGAAGGCAAGCCGTGGGTCTCACTAAGCAAACACAAGGACAGCAGTGAGACACGGGGGTTACCTGTCAGGGTTCTGCGTGCACACGTGCATCTGGAGGAGGATCCGCTGGGTGAAAGTCTTAAAGCACTGCCCGCATTTCCAGAGATGCCAGTCGCTGAACTCTGAGTGGAGCTGGCTCGTGGAAGTCGGGCTAGCGAGGACTCGCTGGTTTTTCACGTTGATTTGGTTAAATCCTGATTCAATGGGCCCAGACTTATCCAGGAGAGAGAAGTTCCTGCTGCACGGAGTCTGTGGGAAAACGACAGAGCGCTGCTGGGTGGCTGGAGAGAGTTTGCTGCTCTTGTTGAAGGGCTGCAGGGTGTCTTGCCGGCACATGGCTTCCATTACCGTGGAAGGGACATTTACTAGAACAGCAATAGTTTTAGAAGATCAGTTTTACTAGCCTTTAAAATAAACACAATAACACATACTTTTTAAAAAATTCCTACAAATTAACATTGTAAGTTTTGTTTTTTTCTGGACTTAAAATGAACATAATAGATAATTTTAGGGGGAACTTACAATGACAAATTAATAACTCATCCAATGCCTGTTTATAGAGCAACTACCATATGCTCAGAATTGTTCTCACATGGTCCTTGCTTTCCAAGTTCACTTATGACTTGAGACACATGAGATTCCATAATGAGGTTCCCCTCTGTACCCTGTTTGTCAGGAGTTCAGAGAAGCTGGTCAGGGAGTGAGCAGGGCTACCCAGAAAGGATGGAGCAGGTAGGGAATGCCAGGCCTCCCCTGAGAGCTTGCAGGCACAGGGCAGGCATTCAGGAAAAGCTGGCTGAAGAGATGAAGGAAAGAAGATGAAAGACACCTGGAGACAGGAGAAACCTGGCGGGTTGGTGGATAGTAAGGAAGACAGGCTGACCCAGCAAACATGCTTCTGGGCACTGTGGGAATAAGGGTTGGAGAGGGCGTGCCTTAAAACTCCAAGTAAATAAATACATTTCAGACATCTGAAACTAGGAAACAGATCCATCTAGGAAACAGATCCAAGTCATTTTTGAGAAGAGGATAAAAAGGAAAAAAAAAAAAAGAGACTCAGATTTCAGGGAGGGTTTGAGAGAGGCTGCACAGTGGATGAAATAGAAGAGGCAGCAGAGATGATGCTTACAGCTTGGGCTTTGGCATGAGAGTGGCCAAGGGTGAAATCTTGACTCTGCTTTTTATTAGCTTGGTGATCTCAGGCAAGTTATTCAATCACCCTGTTCCCTTGCTTCCCTTCTGTAAAATAAGGGCAGTGGTAGTAATAATCCTAAAAATAATAGCAGCATGGCCTAGATTTTAACTCTGCTATCTACTAGCCTTGAGACTGTGGGCAAGTGTGGAACATCTCAGTTCATGAGTTGTTGTTGTTGTTAGGTGCCGTCAAGTCGGTATCCAACTCATAGCGACCCTCATAGGGTTTTCAGTGGCAGACTGTTTTGGGATTGCCTTGGGAGTGGATTGCCAGGTCCTTCTCCCATTTTTGCGGTGCTGGGAATTGAACTCAGGACCTCAGAGACTACAGCACAGCGCTCTACCAACTGAGCTAAATCCCAGCCCGTTCATGAGTTAGACCTTGGTAAAACATAAAACGGTCACTCTAAGGATTGAATGAGATGATGCACAGATGGCATTTAGTAAAGGTGTTGACCTGTCTGTGATTGACACTCAACAGATGTGGAGCCTGGTAGTCCCGGTTTCCTCATCTTCCAGCCTCGATATATGAGGTTTAAATGTGAGAGTGAAAGCACTCATCACAGGGCCTGACATCACAGCAGACACCCTTCCTACTGTTATAGAAGGAACAGAGACTGCTGGACTTTGTGGCTCACTCTTATAATCCCAGCTCCTCAAGAGGCTGAGGCAGGGGATCACAAGTTTGAGGTCAGAGACAGGCTGCATAATTTAGTGAGATCCTGTCTCAAAATTAAAAATGTGGAGATGGGGGCTAGAGGCCCAGCTCAGTGGTAGAGCACTTGCCTAGCATGTATGAGGCCCTAGGCTCAACCCTCCAGTACTGCAAATGAGGAAGGGAGAGGGGCTGAGAGGAGGGGGAGGAGTTATAGGGAGGAGGAGGGGAGAGGGAAGAGGAGGAGGAGAGACTGAAATGAAGGAGGTGGCCCTAAACTGAGGCAGTGAAAGTACAAAGAATTAGAAATAAGAAGCATATTTAAGGAGGAGAATCTAATCAACTTGAAGTTTATTGTTTTTTTAAAGCTATTATTCTGTTAATGATATTTACCAAATATTCATTGGTCATTCCACTTGCCCAAGGTGATTAGAACCAACACAGTAGGCTTTAAAACTTTAAAAAAAAAATTTTGGTGAGTACTCAGGGGTCGAACCCAGGGCCTCACACATGCTGAGCAAGAGATCTACCTGAGGAACACCCTAGCCCATTTTTTACTTTTTCTTTTGAGACAGGATCTGGCTAAGTTGTGCAGACTATCTCTGGCCTTGAACTCACCATTGTCCTGCCTCAGCCTCCCAAATTGCTGGGATTACAGGCATGTGCCCCTATGCCTGGCTTAAAAACATTTTTTAAAGTAATCACTATGTCCAGAAAAATGTACTTATTGGTCATTTCAGAAGTCAAAGAGATTAAAGGTTGTGGAGTGGTCAATAGGATGAAATTGTTGTTGTTAGGTGCAATTGAGTCTTATCCGACTCATAATGACCCTCATAGGGTTTTCAATGGCTGATTGTTTCAGGATTGCCTAGGGAGTGGATTGCCACATCCTTCTCCCATTTTTTGGTGCTGGGAATTGAACCTGGGACCTCAGAGACTACAGAGCAGCGCTCTACCAACTGAGCTAAATCCCAGCCCAGGATGAAATTAGAGACCATAAATTTTTAAACTGATGATTGGCAAAAAGATTGGTGATAGTAAGTAACAAACCCTTGTAAACTATGGCTCTTGTCCACTGATTCAGGAACACATAGAAGGAAACACAGACTGGATCGCTCATCAGGCCCCGTCACAGGCCAGAGCTGAGATTCTTATACAGCAAGAAGACTCAAGCATCCTCAACTTCAAAAAGAGAACACAAGAGGACTGTGGCTGCCAGGAGGCTCCATGCTTAAGGGGACAGATAGACATCATGTGTGCGGAGTAAGGGGTTGGTGTGCTGCCTATGGACCCTTCAGCTCAGAGCATTCCACTAAATCACATTGTTCAACAAGTCCACAGGGAACAGCCTTGTCTACAGTAACTGAAGCACAGCCCACCTTGTCTTAGAAAGGAAAATAAAGCAAGACACTCACACAGGTGCAAGAAGCCGAGGGTATGTTGAGTCTGCAGTTCTTGATTCTGCCCAGGACCATCACAGGAGAGAATTTTTAAAATTTGAATGAGAATCTCTCAACAGGGCCTGAGATCTACATTTTAAAAAGTTCTACAAGTGCTTCTAAAGTGGAATCATGGTTGAGGCTCACTGAGTCAACTCTACCCTCTCTTATCAGGAATGACAAAAACTGAATACCAAGAAAGCCCAATAACTTGTTCAGGATCGCATGTTCAGCTAGGTTGGAATGTTTAGCTTTCTGACTTCCAGGGAATTTTGTTTCTGGCTATACAGCACTACCATCTCTGCTCAGAGGCTGTGTTTCAAAAATAAAAAGGACTTTTTAAAGGTAGTACAGGGTTGTGTGTGTGTGTATAGTGTACATCAAATATGTTTCATTCATTCATATATATATATATATATATGTGTTATGTATAAACCTATATATTTATGCATGTCTTTTGTGTGTATGTATATGTGTGTGTGTGTATATATATATGTATATATATATATATATCACTTAAATTGCTGAGGTAAAACTACGTACTCAGTATGGAACGTGAAGGCATTTGTTGTTGTTAGGTGCCATCAAGGCATGTCTGACTCATATCAACCCTCACAGGGTTTTCAGTGGTTGATTGTTTCGGGATTGCCTTGGGAGTGTATTGCCACATCCTTCTCCCAAGGCATTTTTTAGACTTTCAAAAGATATTTTATTTTCACAAATTATTACTTTTTAAATAGTCACTCAAAGATAAGGAAGAGTATTTTGCCATGTTTGGGCCAATATTTTCAATAAAAAATAAAAACAGCAGCCCTTTTCAGAGACTAGGGTGGAGCCCATCTTGTTCAGCCCTTTCTTGAGTACTCTGGAAGGTGCAAAATACAGGGAATCTCCCAAATCTTCAGGCACCCTTAAGCTCTTGTGGGCTGGGAAATTTCTCACTCACAGGAAAGAATGCACAGTAGGAAGACTATAGAATGAAGATGTCATCGACATGCAGAGGAGCAGGAAACTGGCCAGAAGCTTGAAAAGGGAATACAATGCCTTTTAGGGGAAATAATTCAAATAATACTCTAAGTATAGAGGATAGATTCTGACTTCTCCCACTCCAAAAAAGGAACCTAATCAACTATTTTTTTAAATTGTTAATGTCACACAATCTTTATACAGAAACAAAAGGATTTGTGGGCCAATTAATTTTTATAAGTTTAATGATCAATGTCAAGTGGTTGTAAAAATATTCTATTTACAGCTCTAAAAGTTTGTATAATAACCCAGGATATATGGGATCTGAGAATATAGTATACTGACAACAATAACACTTAGGAAATAAGAATGGAGATGGTTAGAATAAAAATATTCTCCACTTTATTATTTTCTTTTCCAGGAAACCCCAAAACAAATGTAAAACATTTTCTAGCTATAGGTAGCAACACTTGCACTCTGTATTGTACTTTGGGCATGGTCCTTTATTGTACTTATAAATAAATTCAGTTATACCAAATGAAACTAAGCACATAACTTAAAGAGAAAGTAAGAATAGAGATGAATAATTTCCACAAAAGCAGCCATAATTGTCTTCTAAACTGTCCTATAGAGTTTCTGCACACCTCCACAGGACTCTGGAGATCTAAAAAGATTGTTTAAAGCAGAACTTTTTAGAAGACACAAAAAATTATTCTCCCTGAATATCAGCCTCACTGGCTATGGAAATCAAAAAAGTATGAACCAAGCACAGGAAACTATCAGAAAGGGGACAGGGAATGAATCAGAAACACTATCTCATCACAACTCAAGAAAGACAATCCAGGCCCAGAGATGGATAACTACCATGCCCAAAAAGATGAAGTGGTTTCTGTGTGAAGCAAACCTGAGCTAGTAAATCTCATCAGTCTATAAAGACAAAGATTAAGGGAAGAAGATGCAGTCTCAAAGCCTTGAAGGGTATATGTTGTTGCTGTTGTTAGGTGCCATCAAGGTGTGTCCGACTCATAGCGACCCTCACTGGTTTTTCAATGGCTGATTGTTTTCAGGATTTCTTTGGGAGTGGATTGCCACGTCCTTCTCCCATTTTTGTGGTGCTGGGGATCGAACTCGGGACCTCAGAGACTGCAGAGCAGCGCTCTACCAACTGAGCTAAATCCCAGCCTGAAGGGTATATAGTCAAGGAAAAACATGAATGTATCAAATCTTGACAATTAAAACTGTGAGAGAGGCAAATTTAAGATCCATAAAATAAAGTCTTATTTTACCCTCATATGCCTATTCATCCAGTCCACAAATATTTACTAAGCATTTATTACATGCCTGACATGGTGCTGGGTGTTAATGATAAAGGAGGAACAGGAAATCTCACAGCCCTTATCTTCACAGCACTTAATCTCTAGCAGGAGAAATAGCTAGGAAGCAGATATTTTTACAGATAAAATTTACTCAGGTTGGGCATGGTGGCTCACGCCCACACCTGTAATCTTAGTGTTCAGGAGGCAGAGGCAAGAGAATTGCAGGTTCAAGGCCAGAGGCAGCCTGGGTAATTTAGCGAGACCCTGTCTCAAGATAAAAAATTAAAAATGGGCTGGGGGTACAGCTCAGTGGTAGAGCTCTTACAAAGCATGTGAGGCCTTAGGTTCAATCCCTAAGTACTGAAAAAGACACAAAATAAAATTCCATTCATTGCCCCCTTAAAATTCTAAGTCACCATTCATTGACCAGATACCTGCCTATTTCAGAAAGATTAAACTATGAAAAATACAGGAACTTTAGAATTAACAAATTATAGTGACCCCAAGTGTGCTAAATGCTAAAAGAGAGAAGAAAGCGATGCCAGGATCAGTGTGTGAGGGCATCTGGGTCCTGAAGGGTGCAGAGGCATCAGAGAAGTGCAAAGGAGGAAAATGTGATGCCAAAAGATGGAACATTGGCCACTTTGCCACAGAGCCTGTATGTCATGCTGAGGGGAAAGAAACTTAGCACACTGAATGAACTGAACGAAGTCTAGTCTGGCCAGAGACAGAAGAGGACATGATTCTGCAGCTGAGGCTAGAGAGGAAGGCAGTATAATTGCCAGCACCCGAGGGAGCTAGACATGGAATGGAAATCTGGGCTGGAGTGATGGAGGAAGGCAAACACAACAGAGGGGAGTCGAGTCTATAGTTAACTGAGTACAGCATGGCCAGTCTAAAGACATTTGGATTCTAATTTTTAAACCACTATGTGAGCCATACAAAATGTTTCTGGAGACAACATATTACCCATAGGATACCATATTAAAGAATTGAGTATTTAGCCTAAGAGTCATAGCAAACCATAAAAGTTTGGTATTTTTTCAGTACTGGGGAGTTGAACTCTGCCTTGGACATGCTAGGCAAGTGCTCTACACTGAGCTTTCCCCTCCAATCCCCTTTTTTTATTTTTTATTTTGAGACAACGTCTTGCTAAATTGCACAAGCTGCCTCTGGCCTCAAACTTGCAATTCTCCTTCCTCAGCCTCTTGAGTAACTAGAATTACAGGCATGTGCCACAGTGTCCAGCTCATAAAAGAGTTTTGAGGTGGAGTGTAAGATAAGAGGCATGCTTTAAATGAATCATTACTCTGTATTTATAAATTAAAAAGTGAAATGCAGAACAATGTATATAGTATGCTACTATTTGTGTAAAAAGGGAATGGGGCATGGGGGGGCAGGTACATTGGCTCACACCTGTTAATCCCAGCTACTCAAGAGACTGGGGTGGGAGGATCCTGAGTTCATGACCAGCCTGGTCTCTCCTCTATAGTGAGAACCTGTCTCAAAAAATAACCAAACAACAAAAACGAATGGAGAGAGAATAAGAGCCAGTGACAGAAAGGGAAAGTATACTAAGAACCCCAAATGGACAAATACTAGCACACACACACACACACACAAAGCTAAGAATCTATTAACACTGCTGATTATCTCATGGGTAGAGCCTTGTATATCTACAGTAATTTCTAGACTTTGATCCATGAAACCAAACTGCCTATTAACAAAACAAGTGGATAAACTGAAATAATAAAATCAGCAAATCAATGAAACTTCCCTCTGGTTGTTGATACTAAAGACAGAAAGTGTGGGGACATGTAGTACCTGCTACACTAGCCCAGCCCAGAGTGGATGGGGACAGTGATCAGGGTGGTGGCAACAGAGATGGAGGGGAGAATCATAAGGAACACACTTTCAACAGGGCTCGATGACAGGTGTGAACAAGAGTGAGGTGTCAAGATTTCTAGAAAGCTGCCGGGCATGGTGGCGCACGCCTGTAATCCCAGTAGCTCAGGAGGCGGAGGCAGGTGGACCGCAAATTCAAGACCAGAGGGCCAGTTTGTGTAATTTAGCGAGACCCCGACTCAAAAAGTTAAAAAGGGGGGCGGCTGGGGGCTCAGCTCAATTGTCCAGCACTTGCAAAGTATGCAAGTGTGAGGCTCTGGGTTCAACCCCCAGTACTGAACAAAGAAAAAAGATTTTTAGAAAGAACAAGTGGACGAGTGGGAGAGAGACTTTTTAAACAGGAGGGGAGGCAATCATGGGAGCAAACACAGTGGTTTTAGTTGTAATATGTTTTAGTGTGAGATGCCTATGAAACATGGAAGTGAAAATGTAGTGAGGGAATAAGGATAGGAATCTGGGGCTCAGTCCAGAAGTCTGTATTGAAAATGCAGGCCTGAGAGCACCTGTCTTCATCCTTGTTCCCTGGGAAACAGACTCTGGAATGGAGGCTTGGACCCCTGAGTGCAGGAGATCTACTGGGGACTGTGCTCAGGATCACTATCTGCCAGGGAGTGAGGTGGGTAGAATTGGACCACATGGGCTGGGAATGTCCTCCAGAGCTGCCCTACTTTGAGAAAGGGAGCCAGTCATTGGACATGGATTATCATAGGAGGGAATATGACCCAGGTGTGTGACTCTCTTATGCTGGAGCTAATTGCAGGAAATAAGCTCTCTTGAGAGATGTCAGCTTCCCACTCCCCCAGGAGATGGGGGGAATGAGTGCTCTAATCTCAGAGCAGGCTGGGGTGCAGCCAGCACACCAGGACACCCCACAGTACTCAAGAGAGCAAATCTCTGCAACAGTGGTTTTTCCCTGCCTCCTGTGTCATTTTTCCCTATGAATACATTTCCAGTGGGTTGCTGTCTTCTGTTGGAGCATTGTGCAGGTACAGAGGCCTCCTTGTGGGGACATTTTCCTTTCATATTCACTTCTTGGCAAGGATTTCTAGATCTGGTAGGCAATGCAAAATCAAGGCTCACGCCATCCTCTTGCTATAACTGGCTTCTGAGTATGATTGTCTTTCCCAGTGGCCCAAGATGGACAGTTCCTTGGCCTCTTGGTTTGAGGACATTTTCCTAATCACTGTTCCAGGACAGAATTATTGTTGTTAGGTGCCATCGAGCTGTGTCTGACTCACAATAACCCTCACAGGATTTTCAATGGCTAATTGTTTCGGGATTGCCTTGGGAGTGGATTGCCACATTCTTCTCCCATTTTTGTGGTGCTGGGAATCAAACCCAGGACCTCAGAGACTGCAGAGTAGTGCTCTATCAACTGAGCTAAATCCTAGCCCCAGGACAGAATAGTACCTTCCTAATCCTGGAATTATGTGAAGAGTCCAATCCCAGCTGCCTTCTGGGCACAGGGGCTGGAACTCTGGCTCTCCCGTTCATACTCAGCCTAACGCCCAGTCAGCTCAGGCTCTCAACTGTGGCCACCTCATGTGGCTCCTGCGTTGAGTTTCCTATCAAAGTTCTGCACTTATATGCTGCCTTCTGTCCTAAACTGAGAGCAGGAACTGAGTTTTTGCATGCCATCCCAATGCTTCCCTTCCGGCTTTACACACATTCCTGTTGGATGGAACTCCACTGTGGTCTCATAAAGGTCACAATGGATGAAAGCTTACGTAAGGTCCTCTTTACACTAGGCCTCGTTTCCCATTGTTCGTGGAATAGTGGGGTTGAGAAGCATTATGCAGAAGTGCCCTTTTTTATTTACTGTTCTGTAAAATTAAAAAAAGCAGTCAGGCCTCCTCCAGGCAGGGTCTACTCCAGCACAAACCCCACGTGGCCATCAAGTCTCACATTCTGCTACCTCAGCTTCATATGCCCAGACAGAAAAAGCAGCAGGAAGACTTGTTTAACATTTATTCCCAGGGTTTTTTTTAATTTCCTCTGAAATGAATATGAATGCACTATGGTCTTTACACTCTGCAGGAGCTAATCCCCCACTGGATGCTTTGGGGAACCTCATTCCTCCTTGCGGATGCGATCTGTCGACACAAGCGTTCCTTCAGCTCTTTTGAAAGGCCCACAGTGGATGGAGTGGCTCTCTCTTTGGAGCTCTATTACATTTATAACTATGGTTTTTTAAAAAGAAAATAACATAGGAATTGCTTCCAGAACCCAAATGCCTGTGTGAAGCCCTGTCTCCTCTTTAAGTGCAGACGGCTCTCACTGGCTTGTCCGGGCAGTGAGTATGCCCAGTGCACCCCACTGCTGCACACCAGCCCCTCAGAGCGGGGCACTTACGGAGGCCCAAGCCCACCACACACGCTCAAGGGGAAATGTGTACTTTGCATGTTGAAAGAACCATGGGAAGAGTGATATTTTTATAAACAAAATGCTTGATAAGTATTATTCACTAAGTAAAGTCATATTTCCCTTGAATGTCTTAGCCCAGGTATAAATTTCATTAGGAAGGAAAAGCCTGACTAAAATATTTAATCTCTTCTAATCATCACAGTAAAAGTTTTCTCTATTTATCCAGAGATCACTTAATTGTTTACCATATGCATAACAGTATAAGGAGGCTCTGTAAAGGCATTTTATCCAGTAAGTAAGTCTTTGATCTCAAAACACTTCTTTTTAGGACATTTAATTTATTTTGTGACTAGCTCAGTGGGGTAAAAATTGTCTTAAGAGTTGCTAATCCAGTTGAGATGATTTAAATTTCTCAGGGCTGTGGAAGGCTGTCTGTTAAATTCTCTGTTCATGCCCTTTCACACATTCGCACTTTTAAATTGTGCCCAGTATTTTCTTGGCACGGAATAAAGAACCCTCATTATAAGGCATTCCCAGGTCTCTGGGTGAATCATGTGGAATGAGAATCCATCTTAGAGTCAGAGTCATATATCTCACCCTCCCTATCTGATGAAGCCTTCTGCTGGTTTCTTGGGTGGCCAATCACATGACAGATATATGACTTTGAGACAGGAACTGAAATAAAACTCCCATAACACCGTTAGAGGAAAGAGGCATTGTCACTGTTGAGCCTTTTAGTCAATGACTTAATTCCCTTTAAACTTCCTGCAACCCTTACTTACAACTCTGAGCTGAACCCAAAGCAGCTGCTTAGTTTTCCTACTGAACCTGAAATACTTCAAGCTGCTGCGGCTTTGTGAATTTTTTTTCAAGGATTTCAGGAGCTAAATGATATAGCATATGCCTGGGTAGGGTTTATTCAATACTCTCATCAGCAACCTCAAGAATGCTTTACATAAGTGGGACTACACAAGAAGGTCTGAAGAGCAAACTATATGTTGTTTCCAGAAAGTCCTTTTGTGTGTGTGTGTGTGTGTGTGTGTGGTACTGGAGAGTTGAACCAAGGCTCTCATGCATGCTAGCTAGGCAAGTGCTCTACCGGTGAACTGCTCCCCCAGCCTTTTCTTATTCTTTATTTTGAAACAGGATCTCACTAAATTGTACGGGCTGCCTCTGGTCTCAAACCTGAAATCCTCCTGTTTCAAGTCAAGGGGATTACAAGCATGCACCATGCAAATGTACTCATAAAGTACATTTTTGATGGTACTATCGCCCCAAATCTGTAGACCACATGGTACACTTTTAGCCACCCATTGTCACGTGACTGAATGAAAATAGACCCCATATCCCTGACATTCATGCAACAGTATCATGAAGTGGAAGCAATGTGTGGACCTGTGACTTCCACCATGTTAAGGGCAAGAAAGGCAGTTCCTAAGTAGTCAGTCCACAGTTTCCATTCTTGTCCCAGAACTCAGTAAATGGTCCTGTCAGCCTTACAGCTTCTCACACCAAAAGCCTTGGTGTCACCTTTGATGTCCCTTTCTCTCACTCTATATCTAACATGTCAGAAAATGTTGGCCTTACTTTCAAAATGTGCCCAGCGTCCAACGATTTCTCATCATCTCTATCACTTCCACACTGTTCCAAACCACCATCGTCTCTCCCCTGAGTTCCTGCAAGAGTCTCCAACTCAATTCCTGCTCTCTCTTGCCCCTCACTGTCTAGTATCCATTCAGCAGACAAGAGTAATCCCTTTACAACTTCAGGTAGTCCATCTCACTACGGCTCCAAACTCCACACCAGCTCCGTCATCTTGCTCATACACAGTAAAAGCTGGAGGACCTTACAGAGGCCTCCAGGAACTGATCATATCCCCACCCCCACCCACCTATACCTGAGCTACCTTCTCCATTGTCACTCTGGCATACAGAGACCAACCTCTGTGATGCCCCTCTACATGCAGAAACATTCCCATCTTGGGACCTTTATATTTTTTTAGTATGACTGCCTGCAATGTTCTTCTCCAAAGTAACACATGACCTGTTCCTCCACCCCTTAAGTATTTGGCCTTTGGGGACTGCCCCAACCACTCCCTAAATCTGTAGCCCCCAAGTCTAGGCTCTATTTCCTCCTTTTCTGCTTTATTAGCACCACAAAACATTGCCATCTGACCAACTACTGAGGTATACATTTGTGGATTCTCTTCCTCTACCAGAATGTAAGCTCCACAACAGCAGGAATTCTTGCCTGTTTTAGAACCTCCTACATTTGCAGCATCTAGCAAAGACACTGGCCCATGGTAGGTATTCAATAAGTATGAATAAATGTATGTTTGAACTATGAGCCATATTCTTTAGAACTCTAGGCCACAATATGTTTACTCCTAGAAATTCCTCAGCACACACAATCTATAGCACGTTGTATTGAAGGAAGAAATAAGGGACCTCACAAGATTTCTGGAATCCTTTTGGCTCAAACTCCATGCTATTAAATAAATTGTTGTTGTTGTTGTTGTTGTTGTTGTTGTTGTTGTTGTTGTTTTCTGTTCTGGGAGATTTATCCCAGTATATTCCATCACAAAGCTGTACCTCCAGCCCCTTTTTAAACTTTTTTAAATTTTGAAACAGAATCTCTCTAAGTTGTGCAGGCTGCTGCTGGGCTTGAAATCGTGACCCTCCTGTGTCTGCCTCCTGAGTCACAGGAATTATAGGCATGCAACTTAGTGGCCAGCAAATGCCACACTTAAGAAGATGAGGTTATAGCAAAGTTCCAGGGTACAGACAAGCCCATGTTAGCAGATCAGGGGCCTGATACTGGTACTTTTCTCTGTGTGGCCCTAGATCTAGTTTGGGGGGAGGAGGACTTGGGGTCATCTGGGAGAAGGCAGAGCACAGTGGCCTCCATGTCCACATCTGCCTCTAATGCCAACCGCACATGCATGTCCAACACTGAGATTTTCTCCTATGAAAACAGCAGAAAAGAAACTTTCCAAGAGAAACTTGGGAAGTAAGAAGAATGAAGATTACTTTTTGGATTTGAACTTGGTTTGGGGTTAGGGTAAAATAGAAAAATCTTTTAGCAATACATTTTTTGAGAATTTTGCTTTTCACAAAAAAATTAAAGATAACATGGGAAAGAAATATCTGATCATCAGCATTTTGACCAACAGTAATACAGCATTGTTTACTGGAGTTATCGTATGCACATGTGTGTGAGAAAGTAAATGGAAAAGGAAAAAGGACAATGATAATTTTTCTCAAAATTAAGTTCTTTGTCCATTAGTAAAATAGATCTGTTATCGCTGTTTCTTTTTGTAGCTTAATATAAAGTTATCAGTTCATCGATTAGTCAACTAAGTAACAAGAAGACACAGCATCACTGACACCAGTGTGCTCACAGGAAAACATCAGAATTACCTAACTCTGTTCCAAATACTGGAAGTCACCTTATAATACTTTCCTAAGAATTAACCAAACAAAAATACAAAGTTTAAATGAAAGTTGCTATAGGTTTACATTTGCCTAAGTGTTAGATTATTCTTTTAAAGATAATGTGTGGCTTAATAACAAAGATAGAAGAAATTATATGATTCTATACATAGTTTTAGATTAAAAAAATTTAGAAAGGCACAAATTCCATAGTCATATATCTACAATATTTATTATCCTTTCTTATTCTTTGGAGGAAGCACACTCAATTGCCTGCAGGGATGATACCCCTGATTAAACACCATTCTTTTCTTATTTTTTATTTTTGCATAGAGTGTGGCTCCAACAAGACTGTGCATCCCTTTGGAGCAGAAGTTGTATCTTACACTGCTCTTATAACCCCCTAAGGTGGCAAGCATCAAACCAGAAAAACAGTAGGTGCTGAGTGGATACCAGCTGACTTAACTTTGCTGCAGTGGTTCTTTAAAATTCTGGCAAAGGCTGTGAAATTGTGCATAGACAAAGAAGAACTGACCAGAACACGTTAAGATGTTCTGTGAAAAAGTAAACAACATATAGGGAAAAGAAAATGTGGAACGGACTTGTGCACATCTGCATTATGTACCACAGTGAACCATGTTTCAGACATTTCAAAAAACACTCTTTAAAAGATAGCTTCAAAAGAGGTATTTTGAGATGTGAATTCAGAGCTAAAATAAATTCTTACAGTTTTCATCCTGGGCAATGCATTGTAAGGGGATCCCAAAGAAAGATGTATAGCTGTCATTGTACCACACCAGAAGCTCGGTGCCCCTGGGAATATCTACACAGGCTCTGTAGAATATATTCGACCTATTCAAAACAAAAGAAAACCCAGCTTAGTAATACATAGGACACATGTGCCCCCACCACATTTTTATTGCCCTAAAAACATTCTGCCCAGCTCCACCTAAGCAGTTTGTTTGTCATAAATCTACACCCACCTTATTACCCCAGCAATCAATTAGAGCCTGTAACTCAGTATGATAAACAGCATACAGTTTATTTCCACAGTGTCCGTTCACGGAGGGTCTTGAAGAGACAGATATTTTGCCCAGGAGACAGTAGAGAGGAAAAGTTCATTTTTAAAAAAAGTCCATCTCACACTAATGAGAAAATTCTCTCCCTCGGCAAACTGCAGAGGCAGTGGTGCCTCGATCTAATATATAAATTAATACTATTGATTTCTTATTTGCAGGGAAAGCATTAAGTGTATTCTGGCAACTTGGCATTGGGAGTTACCAAATTTGTAATAAAATGCAGCAGCTTTGTGATATAAAGACTAAGAAAAATAAAAATCCTCTCCACTGCCTTTTTTCTAAAATTTGATGCCAGAGAAGAGAAAAACCCTCTTATGTGAAATGGATGGAAATTCAATAAATACAAGAGGAGTACGTTATGCTGGCTGAAAGATTATACTCATCAATGATACAGTGAAGGTACTAAGAAATAAACATTTTTTTATAACAGCTTTGGTACCATAAAGAAAAATCTACAGATTTAAAAAAATGTTGAGGTGACTGAAGCTGGTTTTCTCAATGAAGGATTGTGACAAATATTAGCCTCAAGTTCCAGATAAAAGTGTTTAGGGTTGGTGGGCCTTAAATTTCACCTTTCTGTAAGGAATTGGCTGTAGCAGGGCAATTTGTTCCTTGTATAACACTGCAGACATAAGGCAAATCCTTCTCTACATTTTTCATGGCAGTGAGATATGCACTTGTCAACATATTTTGTCACCACAAAGTGGCTCTTGGCAATAGGATCATAAAGATCAATAAAAAAGTGCAGATTCTCAATATTTTACTTGCAGCTGCAAAAATTTCATTTATCTTGTTATTTTCCTTGCTTGCTGCCATTCTGTCTCACGAGGGCACTGCTAGCTAAGCAGAATGTTTTTTTCCCAACATTCTATGAATATCTGACAAAAACTCCAGCCAGTTGTCCAGCCTTCACCACCCTTCCTCCATCTGCATCTCTAAGACTGGTACATTTTATTAATTCTTCCCACTGCTACATAAAAAAAAAAATCAAAATTGGAGCCGAGCTATAAATCACCAGCATCTCCTAACTTGAGAAAAATTGAGTCTACTTTGTACTTCACCCTTGTTACATTTCATCTCTCAGTTTGGCTTCCTTTAATATAAACACAGCGCCCGGCAAATGAATGTGCTAAAACCAAATGACACACTTTGCTGCTGAAAGAGCAGAACTGTTTTTGAGCAATGGGTGGTCTTCTGAAGCATGGAGTAGGCCGAAAGGGGGAAAAAATGTGTAAGCATACACCGTTCCTTACAAGTGGGCAGAGCTTCCAAAACTCGCAGAAATCTCTGCATGTAGAAGCACATCAAAGGGATTTTTCCCTTTTCAGATAATATTTCCTTTGCTGACATGTATTTAGTATTGTGGTTGGATGACTCATAAAGATAGCTTCATGGCGTCCCAACGCAGTTGAAGCAGAACATATGCCAACAAACATTATTGTCAGCCTCAAAATAAAAACAAAACGTTCAGCTAAGGGTCAATCAATCAAGGGCGCTTTGAAGAAAATTCCATTTAGATATTACAAATCATAACAGAATGAATTTAAACCAGCTGACTTTTTGTGAAGAGGACATTCATGTACAATAAAAATTAGGCTGGCTCTTCAGGGTCCAGCTTTTCTATTTCTTACTTTTGGATGTGCTCACTGATGATGGACGCCAGTTTTTAAAATTGTGTTTTTGTAGATCATTTTATAAAGACCTGGAGTAATGGAAAACAGATCGGCTGAGGGAACTTGTAGTTTTAGCGCTGTTATGAAAGGGGAGTTGTAAAATCCACTTAATATTGACAGATATGTAATGACTTACTCATGCCCCCCTTCCTCTTAAGGGTTTCTTTTTGTCCCAAATTCAAAATTTGCCTCAAGAACTCCCTGAGACTCAATTCAGAACCAGCCAAACTATCACTTGCTGACTAGACAAGTAGAATCTTTACTAATTTTCTTGATTAGCATTTCATAAAAACTTCATGACAATAAATGTAAGTGAAGCTCCTGTGCACCAGGGTAACCAAATATCTTGCAGTATTTCATTGAAATGATTATTTAATAAAATAAAACTGCAAAGGAACTCAAGGCAATGACTCAAATGCTATCCCAACATGTCCCTTTTGAATTGAAGAACTTTAGAGAGCAAGCCAGATCTGTTCAGCCTTTAAGCTATAAGGGAAAGAAAGTTAAAAAAAAAAAAAAAAAAAAACAAAAAAAAAACCTTCGTTTAAAAAAAAAGGAAAGGAAAATAAATAGCCACAGGCAGGACTCCAAGTTGCCAAGCACAAGGCCCTCCACTTTGATGTGTCTGTGGTGCCTAATAAAGCTAAACAGTTGCTTCTGAAACTAAAGGGGGAACACGGCTGTTTATAACTGAGCTCATATATTTATATGGCACATGTTTTCGAGGGATTTTGAGAAAAGGGCTTAGTGGTAGGGCTTCTTTCCTGTTGGGTTTGTTTTTGCCTTCTCATCTCCACTCCAGCCTTCTCAGGCACTAAGTGGAAACGCTTGGCAGCAGGTGCACTGAGAAAAGGCAGCTCAGCAGTTTGAGAACCTATCTTGCTTCTCAGCACCCCTGAGGCTTCCCTACGTGACTCCCCTTGGGAACTGGGATGGCCCTACCCTGCCATTGTTACTCTTATCTTGGGAGACGGGGGACTTCTCTATGCTTTGAAACTTCCTTTTCACCTGAAACATAGCTGGAATCATCAAAGGGAGGAACTTAAATGCTCTGGCACCTTTTGAGAGAGCAGGAGAGGTTACCCTGGCTCAGTCTTTGCTTCTGAGCATGGCAGGATTAGGGGAGCAGTTGTGCGGAGATTGAGAGCTCTTGGTGCAAATGGAACTGTGCTCCCAGGGAGATAGACAGAAGGCAAGGGATCTGGGGCTGAGTCCCTGAACTCCTACCCAGCTGTGTACCTACAACTGTTGGGGCGGGGGGCTTCCCCTAAGTCAGTGGCCTTGCCAGGCTGATTCAGGCCTCTGTATAAGTGTGGAAGTAACTTCAGCATGTGCATGGAGTGCAAGAGGCACCAGCACCATTATTTCTCAGTACTCATAAAATCACTATCCTATTTGCTAAGGAGGTTTCAGAAACTGAACAACAACAAATCCCTGCCAATCTACGTAGAGTTCTGCAAGATTTTTCTTTCAGCCACTCATAGCAAGCCTGAATTTGTATATGCAAGCCAAAGGGCTTCAGCTCAGTAAGTGGTAAATCAAGATATACTTTACCTGTACTGAACTACTGTTAGATTCTGTTCTCCGCAGTGCCTTGCACATCGGATATACCTCATCCAGCTCGACTTACTAGGTTCCCCACCATCAATAAAGTGCTGTAGTGTCCCATCTTGATCATATATCTAGAGAAGAGGTCAGAAGGTCAAGTAGTTAGAATGAATCATCAGCAATCATTTTCCCTGCTTCCCTTGGTGTCTTTATGTGTCAGCTGAAAAAATTTATTTCCCTCAGGTTTGCTGGTGCTTATTGATGCTTGCGGAAACTAGACTGGAATAACAGGAAAATATTTTTTGGTGATGCAAGTCAATCACGTTTTTCTTATCAAGCCAATCTTTGTTGTATTAAACATAGCTGTGGTATCTCAAGGATGTGACCATATTTCCCAAAGAATATTTAATCTATTTTGACAGGCTAGTCTTAAGTAATGAGCTGCTGGCTAAACAAAGCAAGCTGAAAAGAGAGGCCACACTGACATGGTTGGAACATCCACATAAAAGGCTCCCATCTCAAACGTGTAACTGTTCAAAAAGCATTTGGGGGGCAGTCATCATCTGTCCAACAAGCTGGGTGACACCCAGCAGGAGGCAGTTGGAGGGTTATGAACCTATAAAGAACTGGTAAAACAGACTCTGCTTAGATAAAATATATGAACTATCGCCTCATAGTAGATGTAGGACTTGAGCTGTCAGGACCTGAAACTATTAGAGAAGAGTCATCAAAAAAGAGAGATCCTCAAAAAAGGAAAAAAGAAATAGCTGTTTCCTATGGATTTTAAATTTCTTAACTGGGGTTGATCTTATAACTACTGCTTTAGGTCAATTTAGATTTTCTTTCGAGATAGCATACAAGAAAATAAAATCCACTTCCAGTCAGCATAGGACAAAAAGCCTTATGCGAAATCACTTGCTAGCAAAGCACAGGGAATCCATGCTGACAACAGAGACAATAGCTCCCTTTCCACAAATGACTTCTGATCCAGGACACCTTGGAGAACATGGTATCTAGAAGAGTAGGAGATGAGCTGGTGACATACCCACAGCAATTCTAGGTTGTCCCAGAGCTAGGGGGATCCAGGAAGCACAGGGCAGTTAAAAGAGTCTCTTAGGGATATAGTTTTCAGAAGGACAATAATGCAAGTGAGTGTTTTCAAATAAAGTCATTGGTGGGGTCCTTCTGTTAGCCACTGAGGTGTGCCCCAGAGCATCCTGAGAAATCATGTCTCTTCCTCTTGCTATTGAGCCTCCCACTTTTCCCTTCCAAATAAAGACAGAGAATAAATCTTACAGAGAGCCTCACTGGTTAAATTTAGGCCTCCAAATCAGAATGGTCATTGATATTAACTCAGCTCATTACTTCTATTCTGGAGGGCCACAGGGCTTAGTGGTGACAGTTTCTTTTTACTCTCATCAGTTATTTTAAAATAGCTATTTTTTTCTGATTTTCTTGAATTCATTTTCCTCCATCCTCAACCTTTCCACTAACCTCCACAAAAAAAGACAAACATTTATCTAATAAAAACAATCATTTGAGGAGTTATGACTTTGTAAACACACCAGAGTAATCATATTTGATAATCAATTTAGCCTGAGAAGAACAAAGAGATTATATTACATTCAAGCCTATTGACTTCTCTAAATTCCTAGTTTTGGGGTAATGGCAGAGAATGGAAACATTCTGTGTGGTGGATACATCTGCATGAGGAAGGTAAAGATAGGTATCATATTTAAATTAGATTATTAGTTGTTTTCTTTCTTGTGCCAAGGTGTTTGGTTTTAGGAAGTCAGTGAAGATTCAAAATCTCAATGCTGGATTGCTATAAACCATTCAGGTCTCTCAGTGCCACCATTGACAATAAGTGGAATAAAAAATGCTGATGACCCAGCTCCCTGCCCTGTGCTTTCCCCACAAACCAACCTTCCACAAGGAATCCTGGTAAACACATTGTGAGAAATGCATGCAACAATGCTGCTAATGCTTCTAGCCCATGTCCTAACCAGCAAGTAGCCCTCTAATATTTATAGTTAGAGGGGTCTACCTGGAGAGTCAACTCACTGGAACACCATCCACCAACCAGCCCAGCCTGAAAATGAGTATAAATGTATTCCTCCTATGCTTCTATTTCAGCAATAATCTCTTTAACTAAATGTATTATGGTTACATGGAAACTCACAGTTTTTGCCTGCCTGACATAAACTATGTGGAGATGCTGATCATATCAGTGCCAGAGGCCCCTTGAGGAATTCCCACATGCTGTAAATATGTGTGGTTTTGACCTGACGTTTATAACATTTACAAAGTTTTTATTTTTTGCTTTTTGGAGAAATTGCGTGAAATAGATATAATCCAATTGAAGAAAAAATTGTTGGATATTTATGAGGAAAATACCACACAGGGCAGCACATGGCATGAGGTTGGGCTTCCCAGGCTTCAGCTAGTGCTGATATTATATGTCACATGAATCTGGGACAGCAATCCCACACCCGTGGTTACACCTCACAACTGCATACCCAGGGTTGAAGCAAGTCATTCAATCTGGACACTGCTCTCTCACTCAGTCCTCAGAGCACAACCTTCACCAGTTCCAGTTGAACCTGCTTCCTAAATACTTTTCAAGTGCATCCATCTCTCCCTCTCTACTGTGCATACCTAGACTTAATGAGTGTCCTCTCTCACATGAAGGGTGGCAAGACCCTCTTCACTGATCTGCCTGCAGGCTCTCCAGGGGGACCCCTCCAACATATTGTCTAAATTGTGACATGTGATTTTTGAAAACAAAAATTGGATTATATCTATTTCATGCAATTTCTCCAAAAAGCAAAAAATAAAAACTTTGTAAATGTTATAAATGTCAGATCAAAACCACACATATTTACAGCATGTGGGATTTCCTCAAGGGGCCTCTGGCACTGATATGATCAGCACCTCCTACCCTGGTTACTGAGGGAGGCTGAAACACAGTGCCTTTGCACTTGGCTCAAGACAGTTCTCAGCTTTTCATGGTCTGTGCTGCTAAGAGTCAACATTTAAACTCAGTGTTTCTTGGAAAAGCAAAAATGGGCCAGAAAATTTTAATCCTAGTTCTATTCATCCCTCTAGTATAATGAGAATAAAAATGGGCATGGGGCGGATACCTGAATGTGAGTGGTAAATAGGAACTAAAGACAAATCCACCACGCTCTAGGTACTAATTTGGGCCTGACTGCTATTCACCACCATTAGTTCAGCTTTGTTACCATTTAAGACCTCAGTTAAAAAATAATAATGACAATCTGCATGTAATTGAACTACCAGACAAGGACTGATGCTTTTCTAGGCAGGAGGGAAGGAACCACAGGTGGGGAAATGTTTCAGCAGGTGTCAGCCTGGACTAGCAGCTACAACTGCAAGTTTAGGAAGTTGTTCTTGGAGGTTGCATTAACATCCACATTTATGAGACACTAAAAATTTTAAGTTGGATACCTGATAAGGGCCCAAAACTTACAGAATATAAGGAGATGAACTAATGCCAAGCCAAAAATCATTTTGTTTTTATTATCTTTCAAAAGATTTTAAATAAGCAGAAAAATATCAAAAATCATGCACAAAGTGTTTGGACAACCCCCTCAGAACTTATGAAAATGTTGAAAAGGTCAGAAATTTCATTCACTAGAATGGTGAGAATGAAGGCAAGAGCATTAAATTTAGATTAAGGAAAAGATTCATTCTGAAAAAACAGTTAAATACAGCAAAGTTTTGCTGAAATTTTTTGCCTTTATTTTGAATGAACACAAACAAAAAGATTTTAATACCTCCTCCATTTTTATAAGAAGTCAACATAAAATTTTAGAGGTAGGAAAAATATATTTTAAGAAACCTACAGGACATTTGGACATGGGATAGAAGGTAAATTCTGCAACGGAAAACCTTCAAAACTGTAGAAAGTATATTTAGCACATTTGTTTTACAAAAAGACAGTTCCAGCATTGCTAAAAAGGAACATAACATGGCACAGCCACATTGGTGAACACGTGACAATATCTAAATAAATTTGAGAGTGCATATATCTTATAGTTGAGCAATGAAACCTCTTGGAAATTATTCCAGTGAGAGTCTGATACATATGTGTAAGGAAACAAGTTCAAGGGCATTCACTGAAGCATTGTTGGTAATAGCAAAGAGAAGTAATGGAAATATCTATCAGAAGAATAAATTCTCTTATCCATTTGAAAACATTTGCATAAGATATTTGATACTAATGAATTAGCCCTATTCGATCCAGCTGATACAGATATAAATATTTAAAACATAATGTTGATTGAGAAAATCAAGTTGCAGACCATTATTAAAATACGCCAAATAACTCTTTGGTATATTTTATAGTAGTGCATTTGTAACATGAACAGCATAAAATTATACACATCGTTTTTGTTGTTAGGTGCTGAGTCAGATCATCTCATAGCAACTCTAAGTACAGTAGGATAAACACTACCCAGTGCTGTGCCAGGCACACAATGTTTTTATGTTTGAGCCCACTGTTACAGCCACTATGTTCCTTCTCATCTTGAATCATGCCACATCAGCAAAAGGAGGTCCAAGGGGCTTAAATCCATTTCTGTCCTCTCATTTTGAGGAGGCAACTCTTTCTCAGTCCTTTCTTGAATGCCTTCCAGCCTTGTGGGGTGGGGACATTCATTTTCTGGCACTCTATTTGACAGTGCTTCTCTGCTATGCATAGGGTTTTCAATGACTTAATTGCTTCAGGAATTTGCTGCTGGGTCCTTCTCCCTAGTCTTAGTCTGGGAGCTCAGGTTAAATGAAACCTGTCTACCATGGGTGGCCCTGCTGGTATCTGAAATACCAGTGGCATAGCTTTCAGCATCACAGCAACATTCAAGCCCTGACAGCATAACAAGCTGACAGACATGTTGGGGAATTATACACATATACACAGCAAAATTCTGAAAAGACACACTAGAAGGATTCCTGGCAACTTCCTCAGAGTAGTGGCCTTCAGAAACAAAATAATGGAGGGATAACAAAATTTATACTATACCTGAAATGATTCATTTCTTTGAAGAAAAAAAAAATCTGACACAAATATGGCAAAGTGTTAAATATTTATTTTACCTATTTACCTCTTCAGTGGTTTTTTATGGATGTTTATGTATTATATATATTTGGTGCTGAAGTTTAACCTTCACCCAGAGCCTCCTACATGCTAAGTGTGTGCTCTATCACTGAGTCACACCCACAGCTCCTACTTTGTGCTTTTCTAATGTTGTTAATAAAAGAGAAAAACAAATGAAAAATAAAAACCTATCCCTTTATTTCTTTGTATTTTAGTGTTTGCATGCATTGTTAAAATGGATAATCTACTTATGCTACTTAAGGCTAAAAACTTTGTTATCCTCCTGAGAAAATATCTGTAATATGTGTCACTACATTATCAGCCTTTGATTTCTTTTGTGATTGCTGCTGCTGCTATTTTAAAACCATTGCATTTGGTCTGTA
Organism: Pedetes capensis; assembly: GCA_007922755.1. NCBI lineage: Eukaryota > Metazoa > Chordata > Mammalia > Rodentia > Pedetidae > Pedetes > Pedetes capensis. The sequence goes on along the minus strand of VMDO01002983.1, from coordinate 102,384 downwards.
TTCTCTTTTGTCTTATGTCAATGAAAGTAGGAAGATAAGTAAGGGAGGGGCTAATTCTTACCTTTCAAAGAGGATTTTAACAGTTTCCAGGCCAACAATATCTGTTGGGCCACCACATGTAGTTGAAATAATGATTATAAAAATTCTCACTCCTTATAAACCACGCGTAGCACTAACTGAAAACCACAAGAAAGGCTTTGTATTGCAGTCCTAGATATTAGGTAAGCACCACTCTCTTCCCCATGATTATATTTTCCTAGAACTAAACTCTCAATGAGAAGAGCAGGAGTAAGGTATCTACCACTGTCATGCTTTGTAACAATTGCTTATCAGTGGATTGTCCAAAGCTTTCCCGAATGCTGCCTGCTTACATTAGCAATAATAATAATCATATAAAACAATGTAAGCCAGCAACTGATTTGAGCTCATTCTAACATTAACAGCAAGAAACCACTTTCTTAATGGATAGGAATCCATGTATATTGGTGGCCTTGAACAGATTGCTTCTCTGAAGCAAGATTTGAAAGCATGTGACTCTCAGGCTAAATTTAAGCAATAGACTAATTTGTTTTTCTTGTGCAGTGCTTAAAATGTTTTTTTTTTTAAATTTTGCCTGATTAGATTTACAACTTCTCTTGAGAAATCAAAAGATGCATTCCCAATCTCATAATAATCACTGAAGATTGAGCATAAGATTTTCAGGTCTCTATAGTCCCTAAGGGGCTGGGATTTAGCTCAGTTGGTAGAGTGCTGCACTGCAGTCTCTGAGGTCCCAGGTTCAATTTCCAACACTGTAAAAATGGGAGAAGGACCTGGCAATCCACTCCCAAGGCAATCCCAAAACAGTCAGCCATTGAAAACCCTATGAGGGTCATTATGAGTTGGATACTAACTCGGCACCTAACAACAACAATAACATAGTCCCTAAACCTACAGCCTTACCACCGTGACATCAATCTCATCTGATTTCAGAAGCTAAGCAGGGTCCAACATGGTTAGTCCTTGTATGGGAGACCACCTGGGAATATTGGGTACTATACGTTTGGGTGAAGGACCTGACAGCCCACCCCCAAAAATAATCACCCACCGAAAACCCTATGAACAGCAGAGAAGCACTGACAATGGTACCAGGCATGGCACAGTATAGGGTAGTATTTTGTCTGTTGTACATAGGGTCAGTATGATTCGGACTCTACTCAATGGCACCCAACCAAAACAACATTGTCCTTACTGCCTCCTATTGTCTTATAGGCTACTTACTTCTCTAATTTATATTTGTTATCACAGATATAAAGGAATTTTTGCTGTCACTGAAAGTCAGTGTGCTCGTGCTGGGAGAACTTTCAAAGTTTGGGACAATAACCTTCAGAAACTGTGAGCATTCATCACTCCTGCATGGCCTGGGGGCCTTCATGTGACCAAAGATCTGAGCTCTCTGTCCTGTAGCTTTCTGGTGAAAGGGAGATCATAGTCCTTTTGGTTTTTTGTTTTTGTTTTTATTTGTTTTTCTGAAGGGTTATTTGCTTGTTTGTTTATTTCTTCCATTTTTACCACCATAGGCTTTCAAAAGTCTTTTTAAGTGAAAGATCCTTTTTAATTCAAGATGTAAGTTAAATGTAATACCACTATAAAAACAGAGGCATGTTGTCCTGGTTAAAGAATGAAGGGTTAGTGGAAGGACCCCACCAGCTCAACCAACTCCACCACTGTTCTCTAAGACAGTTCCTGGAACATCTGCCAGGGCCCCACAGTGACCTGGAGACCCTGTGTGTAAACCACAGGCAGGGCATTTCTTAGCACAAAGGCCTCCATGAAGATTTAAGTCACCAGTTCTTCTAGAATGCTGAGTACCCTGGCAACATTTAGAGCCTAGGAAAATCAGCTCAGGAAGGGAACTCAGAGACCATCTGTTCCACCCTGATCAGTTTAGACATTGGGAGGTGAAGTGTCCCAAAGTCAGCACAGTAAAGTGAGAGGAGTCTGGGAGAGAATGAGCCTCCCCTCAAGGCCTCCTACATGCTGTGCTGCTCTCAGGCTCTCTCTCTCTCTCTCTCTCTCTCTCTCTCTCTCTCTTCATTCCCAGGTGGGAGGGTGCTAAGCCCTCCCTCACCTCTTTCATCCAATCAGTACCCTGAAGACTCGCATGGCCTTACACAAAGAAAGTTGAATTATAACTGAAACCTGAATTTGTTTCTCACAGAACGTGGGTCCCTGAATTTTTTTATAGCAAAGAGGGAGGGCAGTTCCAAATGTTTTATAGAAGGATTCACCAATTTTTAAGGTGTGGGAAGATATTTCAGGCCCTCTCTCCTTGTTCCCAACCTTGGCTTATCATTGAGCCAAGACCTGGGACGCTGCCATTTGGTTGTGGTTTGGAGTGCCAGGCTCCTTCAGTTTTCACCAAGCAGTGGAGGTAAAGGAAGATATTTTACACCTGAGCATCTTACATAGGACCCAGCACGTGGAAGGAACTCAATTCCCCCCATAACTCCATAGCTGCTGGAAGATCTTGGGTTTTATTCCAAGTGTGAGAAGAAATCACCACTAAATGCAGTGAAACTGATTCTAGGTACTAAACACTAGGGTTAGGAAACAAATCACCTCCCCTTTCAAGCCAGACTCTTTCAAACCTATGAGACACATATGATTTAAAAAGGAACTAAAAGAGGTCACTGGGAGTTGTCCAGGTTACACCTGAGCCCAGTACTGTTTTTGTATTAAATCTTTTCCCAGAACATGGTGAACCCAGAGAACAGAAACAGACTCTACGATCTCCTCTGCCTGTTCTACACTGTACCTTTATGCTGTCTCGTCTTTTATAAAATTAAGAAGATTAGGGTTTCAAAAGTTAGTTGTTTGCCAAGATGGATAAAAATATTTACTGTGAGACCCCACTGTGGGTCGAAAGAACCGTTCTTGACTATTTTGACTATGCGAAGTTAGTAATTGGAATACTTTTATTGGAAGAAAGATGATTTTACTGTCAGTAGTGTGGTTGTTGGAGGAGACTTTCTTAAGTGTTATCAGTGAAAACATACAGTACAAGCCACTCCAGTTAGGGACGACCACAGGGGAAGAGTGCAGGGGCTAAGTGCATGCATGTGGGTGTCACTTCCAATGCAAGTGAGTTACAGTTGTGGCTCCACCATGAGTGGTGCTATGACCTTGGGCTGTACTTTAAACTCTTGAAGAAGCTGAGACCATTTCTGAAAAATGATGCAAATAACCTCCCTACCTCCAAGGATTGGTGTGAAAGTCAATTGAGCAAATATCTGTAGAGGACTTAAAATGAAGCTGGGCACTCCGGAACAGCTCAAAATATATTAGCTAGCCTTAGACCAACACCATTATGAGGTGAGAAATGTCAGCCCAGGCAAAGTTTACTAACTTGTTCATGGACACTGGCCACAATATATGTGTGGCAGGCTGGGGTGTTGCTCAGTGGTAGAGCACTTACCTAGCATGTGTGAGGCTCAGGGTTTAATCTCCAGCACTGCACACAAAATTATTGCTGAGACTACCAGACCCTAAACTCGTGGAGGGCAGGAATACATTTTAATCATTTTTAAAACTTTAACCACATACACTTTACACAGGGCCCTGTACACACCAGAAAATGAACTTTTGTTGAAAGAGAAAAAGGAAAAAAGAAGAGAAATGTTTAAGATGACTTCAAGAGGATATAGGATTAAAACACTTCTCACATGACTCTAAAAAACACAGAACAGAACAAAAAAAATGTTGTATGAACGTAAATACTGTTTAGAAAACAGTAAGGAAGCAAATCTTTGTGAATACATTTTCCATTCCATTACTTGATTTTAAGTTTAACACAACATCCACTGTCATCCAAAGACACAGGTACCCATTACATCATTAAGAACATTGCTGGAGCATACTTGAAATTAACAGGTATTTATAACAAGTATTTTAATTAGTTGTGCCTCTGGGAGCTCAATATACCTCTCACTGAACATCACTTACAACATAGTATTTCTTGGCCTCTGAAGTCACTGACATTTTGACTAAAGGAGGCCCCAGCATACAATGCCTCATGAACACTCACCACGTTCAAGGTAGTGAGCTGGCTGTACAAGCAAATGTACCTGCATGAAGAGCAGGGGACGTGAAGAGCTGAGAATCAGCCTAAAGACTCACACAGATGGGGACTTGGCACAGCACCCCTCTCTAGAGAAGAAAACAGCAAGACCCACACCAGTGTGGCTCCTATCCTTTTCGCTTTTAAATTTTCAAATCAGATTAAATCAATGCTCAAGAAGAAATGTCACAAAGTAACACAGGTTGAACATCCCTAATCTGAAAATCCAAAATCCAAAATACTCTGAAATCTGAATCATTTTGAGCAATGGGACAACACTCAAAAAGTTTCAGATTTCAGAGCACTTTGAGTTCTAGATATTTAGACTGTGGATGCTCAACCAGTAAAACCTATGCAAATACTCCAAAACCCAAAAATCTCTGAAATCTGAAACACTCTGGTCCCAAACATTTCAGAACAGGGAGACTCAACCCATCCCTTCAAAATGAGTGATGGTATCTGCCTCCACCTTAGGATGAAAAGGAGCAGTCAATTACCAGGTCATATATTCTGTGGCATTTGAGTTTCTAAAGTACTTTCACAGGCTAGTTTGATGTTTGTTTCTGACCCAGGTGGGAGGCTAGGAACACTACTTTTTGTTTTATAGACAAAAAACCTCACACTAAGAAAGGTAAAATGACTTGTCCTCAGCCATACACTTGGTAACCACCACCATGTTATTGCTTTTTTATCACATCCCCTTTGTCCTATTAGGCAGAAACAGTAGAGCTTTTTCTTTAAAAGCATCTAAGGTTTTCCAAATGAGAGTCATAAAAATGCTCATAATGATTAATAATGTCATTTATCAAACAAATTCCTATTTTCAGAGCAAATGTCCATTTAGTGAGAATTACTTAATATGTTAGTAAAATTTACACAGCCAGCAACCATGCAATGGGTAAAGACATAAATCCCCAGTTCTATATAAAGCCACTCTCTTTTCACTGGCAATGTGCCATAATGGCTAGAAAAAAAAAAAAAAAATATATATATATATATATATATATATATATATATACACACACACAAACACACACACATGCACACACACATATATGTGTGTATGCATATATATATATATATATATATATATATATATATAATTAGCAAGATGTAAGTCTGTGGATAAAAATGCATATTTTGTAATAAAATCCTGTTCATTAAAGCCAATACCAGAGAGTGTGTACATATTCCTTGTACTCCATTTTTAATTTTTTCAAATATATTATACTATAGATTTTTTTCATTTTGATAACTTCTCCCTCCTCCTTCCATTAGAATTAACTTATTTTGTTATTGTTTTCTACTAAGAAAACCTTTTCCCCTCACCTTGTTTTGGAATATTTTGGAATGTCTAGAATGCCAAGATTCCGAGACAAGTCTTCAAAGGTTAAGTAATAAATGGTCCATAAAATAAATGAGTAATGATTATATACACCGTTGCTGTATTTTCAGTAATGCTGATATAAAGCTATATACTGTACTTTGTCAATTCACATTCATCAAGTTCCAGAAATATTAGAAAATCATTACAGGTTTATGTTGAGTTTGCAGATAATACTAACATATAAGTCAGGACTGAAATATGGTAATCAGAAAAACAGTTGAAAAGTGTCAATAAACTGTAAAACATCCGTGGTGGTGCTGGTGAAGCCTTCATCAGAGAGCTGGCAATGTGAAGAGATGGAAATAGGTATTCTGGTCACACTGTGGGGCAGAGGAGATCCATGACTGAGGATTAGGACACAGAGACTCAGGAGCTCCTGAGAACTGTGGAGCATTTGGTGAATCCCACTTATCTCCAGGGACAGCAACGGCTGTCCATACGAAGCCTGCTATCCATCAATCTGCAGTCTTCCTTAGACATTCTCTGTCTGTTGATCAGAGGAGGACTTTGGGGAATCAGGCTTCCATTATCAGGATTTTGTCTGTGATCTGAACAAGCCACTGAACCTTTAACTTTTCACTTGGCAGAAGCATATATGCTGGAAAAGTCCTGACAGTTCATTCATTTTGCTGCCTCCTGGAGCCAGCTGATGTCTGACTGGTGAGACCCACCCTCTTTGATGTTGTACTCTTTTGAGAGTGCCCTGCTGTGAAAAAAATTTTATCCGTCCAAATTAAAGAGAAATATTTCTGCATCCAGCTGTTAGCTGTGACATGTTTGCCATTTTTCAGGGCACTGGCTTGGTGCCATCCATGTACTCTGCTGCAAACCTATCTTTTTCCCTCTTCTTCGTCACAGCAATAACATCCATAGTGCACAACCATCTCCAGGTCCACACAACACTAACACCAAAAAGGAAAATACTAGTAATCCTAAGAACAATCTTGGAAATATTTTCATGCAGCAATGTCTTTTTCATTTCTCCTCTTTTCTCTCTCTCTCTCTCCCTCTCTCTCTCTCAGTATTAAAATAGTTTACAAATGTAAAATCCATTGACACAATCCAACCAGTCAAAAATGGCTTAAATACAGTTTTTTTTAAATCTAGGTTTAATCAAATCAACAAGTCCCAACCTCTACTAAATATATTTACAAATGAAACTAATTTGGCTCCTGTGAAATGGGGCTCTTACATACTAGATCTACATTTAAAAATGGACATTCATTCAATGGAGAGAGCTCTGCAATAAATGAAATGCTGAGTTAACATTTAGATCTAAGTCATCAAGACAACCTGCATCTTCTTATACTTATTAAGTACAACTTAGGAGCTTATAAAAATCACTGCCATGGATTGTGTGCATCATAAACAAAGAACAGCTTCCATTATGATCATGTTTCTCTTGCATCCTAAGAGCACTGAGTAAAACACTCCAGTTTCCAACTTCCCTGCCATCCTGGTCTTGTTCTCTCCTGTCTCTCCTTTCACTTTTGCTGAGATGGAAAATGATCAGCAAACAAGATCTCAGCACTTGGCATCAGGGGATCTTCTCTTGTGGCTTATCCCAAAAGGTGACTAGTAAATGTGAAGAGCTACTCACAGTCCTTTCTCAAGTCAGTGAAAGGTGGATTTTGAAAAAGATATGTAACAAAAACATGTTATTTGTGAGAAAGTACCAATTTTGGGAAACACATCACAGAGAAACTTGACTTCACATCCTCCTCCACTTGGAAGAAGGAAGCCTCAGTTTTTTACCAAACAGGAAAGTGGACTAGTATTCTGTTAAAATAATCCTAGAAATAATACCAGTGTGAACTGATGGGATTTGCACATCACCTACAACAGTACACCAAATCATTCTGCACTTGAGAACTATAAAGAAACGCATTGAATTTCATACACACACCATGACGCACACTTGATCTCTCCGTATGGCTCATGCAAGACAACTTATGGAGTACTGTTTAATCCTTCATGGTAATGGAAACAATGTCATATAGATCTTAGTGAAATTTGTTACTGATTTTATACCTCAGCATAGTAGCTACTGAAGAATATGATTTCTGAGGAGCAGCTTGGACCAAAGCCTAGGTGCACATTGCTATGTTAGACAGCAACCATGTTAAATACTCACAAAATACTAAATGGGATGTTTGTAAAGGGAATTCCCCTTAGAAATCAGAGATGACTTCTGCATCCATGTGGACACACATACACACCATGCTCTACACCTCACTCCCTTATTTTAGTAAGAACTTTCTGAAGATGCAGAACATTTGTCCCAATGAAGTCAAGGTTTCCTATGGTTTTACTTCTTTTCAAAGTCCACTGCTTTATTTCTTTGATGAAATGTGTCACTCTTTAAACTAACATGTTTTTCAAGGTCTACAATATTCTTTTCCTAACCACACCAATAAAGTGTGTCAGGCACACTCTATTAAGGGGAAAGTGACCCTCTGTGGAAGACAGAAAACATACTTGCAGATCTTAAATAATTCAGGAGACATTCTTTATATCAAATTGAGACAGTGCTAGCACACACTGAATTCCCAATAACAGCACCCTGTTGTGGATCACAGAATGAATCTGACCCTCAGATTCAGGGTATTCAAGAAAGCAAGAGTATGAGGGCCACAACTGGTTGACGTCAGTTGTAGTCCCTATGGAGAATTCCCTGAGGTTGCTGCCCTTCTGAGATAACTGCTCAGAGGGAAAAAGTAAGGGAATTACAAGTTCATCCAGAGAAAGATAGGAAAAGACATGGGAGTGGAATGAGACCTATTTCCATGTCTCTGACCCATTTTTCTTGAAGGGGCAGTTGTACAGTTGCACGGAGGATGGGACAAACACATTTCTTTGCCATTGGTCTCTTCCCCACTGAGATCCAGGAGATGAGGTACTGAGGGTAGAATGTGATGGCAGTAATGGATACTCTCACAATTACACCTTTCACCTCCAAGATTGCATTTTTCAATACAAATTTGACAAGCATCTACTATGTACTGGGATTTAGCTCTATTGGTAGAGCACCACTCTGCAGTCTCTGAGGTCCCGGGTTCAATTCCCAGCACCACAAAAATCCCCTCCTGAGGCAATCCCAAAATAATCAGGCACTGAAAACCCTTAGAGTCACTATGAGTCAGACATGACTTGACAGCACCTAACAACAACAACAACAAACTATGTACAGCTTCTGTGCTTGATGTAGCACATTAAAAAGCTAAGACCCAATCTCTGCCCTCAAGTTATTTACAGTGCAGTAGGAGAGATGTGCATAAAACAAATCATAAGGCATTTATTCTGGCACCCAAACCTGCAGATTTCCCCATCTAATCTTTGGCCATTTGTTGTCTAGAATGGGGTTCATAGATGTGGGGAGGATAATCCATTATAATATAATTTTGCAAAAAGGACATCAGGATGTAAGGAGTAAAAGCTAGTTATTTAAACCAGTTCTGAACTGTAGAGGCAGTATTAAACAAACACTGAATTAAAATCTGCCCATAACTTCAATGAGGACAAAGACAAAATCTGTCTTGTTTCTTGTGGTTTCCCTGGTGATTTACACAGTGCTTAGCACACTGGAGTTCCAGATGTTCAGTAAATTCTTGAGCATTGTCATTGGTTGATTGGGTGGGTGGGTGAGTGTATGGATGGATGGATAGATGGTTATTTGGATGCACAGCTGGGTAGGTAGAAGTTGTTTCGCTGGTTTGCTGGGTGGGTGGGAGGGCAGATGGTTATTTGGATGGGTAGCTAGGTGGGTGGAGGGACAGACAGATGAGTATAGGTGAAATGATAATATGCCTTGAAGGTGCCCAAGCACTAAGGGCCAAACCATGTCTTTCTGCTCCTTGGGTTGGCCGAACTAGCTAAGGCAGAGTTGAATGTCCAACTAGGAGAACTTAAGGGATGAAATGTTACTTTAAAAAGTGTGCCTTATCTCACTGGCTAAAATTAACATGTCCTTTAAAAATCTCCAACAGTCTCTGCAGAGTTGAGGCTGCTGCAAAGCATCTGGAAGGAGACTCCAGTTCACAGAGAAGCCAGAGGTTGCAAAGCCCAGCATGTACCTGCCTCTTTCCAAATATCACTTCTTTCTTCCAGTCTCATCCCCACACTGTCCCATGCTGAGGACTACTGTTACCATCCCTCCTCTTACCTTTCAGTGACTCTTTCTCTTTCCATTTTACTTTTCTGCCTCTCTTTTTGACGCAGGGCTCCCTCCCATAAGGATCTCGGCAGGTGTGATTTACACCTACTTGTTAATATAGGTCAAGGTGCTACTTCTGAAAAACATAGTTTCATGTGGAACTTTATCTTTAAGTGATGCTTGAGAGGGGACAATGATCTTTTAAAGGCATTCAAAGCACTGTCCTAAGCCCTGATGTCATCCATCATCAAAGGAGAACCAATGACTATTCCTGGGATCCTTCCTATTGCGTATTTGCTATGTGGGTCCTTGTAGAGATCTGGGGGACAGCCACTGGTGGTTCTTCTGCCACTCCAGGACAGGGGCACAGGCTCTCTAAGAAGGGTGAGTGTTAAAGGAGAAGCACAGCGTTTTGGTGAAGAGACAAACCAGCCCCACCTCAGAAGAGCTTTCTTCAGCTCCCTGCAGGGGCGGAGGTAGTGGTGCAGCAGGGCCTTTCAGCACCATTTTCATATAGGGCCTCAAATTGAGACCTTTGAAGTCATCTCCAAATGAGGCTATGCATACAATCACAGAGACAGACTGACAGGCTTCTAAGAAGGAGGCTTGCTTGCACTCCTCTAAGCCTGGGTCCTATACAACTGGACCACACTGCCTGAGGTGAACCATAAATTAACATTTTTATAAATCCTGTAATTAACTTATGAATAGCACAATTATATGTTTCTGGTATTAAAGGCATTAAGTTGTTAAAAGTAAACATTCAAAGTATACCACTGTTTTTGTAACCCTGTTTTGGCATTTTTTCATTTTTCAATGTATCAAGAGCCTTGCAAAATGGAAGTGGCCCAGGCCTCTAACCAGCCTTGGTTTGGGCTTGTTCATAAAGCTCCTTTCACAGAGCTGGGCCAGAGGGCTGGCAAGTATGCTGCCAGCATCGAGACACCGTACTTTCTTACTGAGAGTCGGCCCTATGTTTCTGGATAGGCATTCGAGTCCACAAGGTATGATTCCCTGGGAATCTAACCAAGAGATCCAGTAAACCCAAATGTCTAAGGCACAAGATTTGCCAACACTTTGGTAAGCAGAAGTTATGAGTAATGTCAGCCCCCAAAGAAAAGCAAACATCTAATTACCATATTGCTCTAAAACCCGCTTCCTAATATTTAGACATGACTTAGGATTCCCTTCTTTCCACAAGAAGGATCTTTAAGCTAAAGAGAAAGAATAGAATGCAATCTCTCACATTGGGGTCCATGGAGAGGTTTCAGGGCAGGGTGCAAACACCTTGAAATCACAAGAAAATGGTGAATGTGCATGTGTAATCTTCTGGAAAAAAAAGGTTCACAGTTTTTATTAGATTTACAAAGGGAGTGTGTTCACATACACATTAAAAACTACTGCCAAAGCCCACACTTTGAAACAGAAAGAGAGAGTACTGAATGGAGAAATAGAAATGAGAACATCTGTGGATGAGTTCTTGGGGTGTTTTTTATGTATTTTTAAGGAGATTTTATTCAAAGGTTAAGTTTCTTCTTTGGCCTCTGAAGTATCTGCCCTCTCTCTCTCTCTCTCTCTCTCTCTCTCTCTCTCTCTCTCTCTCTCTCTCTTGTTTTCTCTCTCTCTCTCCCCCTTTCTCTTCTGTTCCAGAGCTACAGATCCTGGCCATCCTATGTTCCTCTCATCTTACTTTCATTTTGTATTTGATTACAATTTTGTTTCGATGTATTGGTCTCGCCTAAATCTCGAGACACATTTTCAGGACCACTAGAGACACAGCACAAACTGGAATAGAGTCTTTTAGTTAGTTTACCTCACCAGGCAGAAATTTTTAGGTTAGAAATCATATAGATGAGCCAGGTTACACAAGGCAGCTCAGTGTTTAAGTTATATGAACACTTAGCACTGCCTATTGCTAGATTTAATAAGTCAATGGTTATTAATACACCAAAGCATATCATTTCAGCTTTGTGCAAATCCTCTAGTGCCACCATTTTTTCCAACTAAAAAGAAAACAAATAATCACATTAGCTTACCCAATAGAATCACTTGCTATATAAATGTAAGGTTGTGTTTTTTCGTATGAATTAAGACATCGCTTACCTTCCTCTGGATTATGCCCTTATATTTCATAGTAAATTAGTTGGTAGATAAGCTATAAATTAGGACTCTAATTCTGACTCTAGCAGTACTAACTTTGTAACTCAGTAGATCACGTTAACCTGACTCTCCATGTCCTCTGATGTGAAGCACGAACATTAAGTTAGCTGATGTTTGGGGTCCTGCAGCCCAACTCATACAACCTCATGAGTTGATGAATATGTAAATGTGTCTTAAATATAAGTTCTTGACTTACTGTAACTCAGAAGGATGAAAGTTATAATGCAACCATTTCAAGTATAGGAAAAAAAAATGTTCAGTGTGGAATAAGGGGGAGGTAAGATAACATAGCCTACAGCCGTAGCCCTATGCCATCCAATCCCCTCAGATCTTTGAAGTTAAACAGGGTCGGGCCTTGTTAGTACTTGGATGGGAGACCACCTGGGAATACCAGGTACTGTGGGCTTGGGAGAAGGACCTGGCAACCCACTCCCAAAAATCAATCCGAGATTGAAAACCCTATGAACAGCAGAGAAGCACTGACAATAGTGTTTCCCCTGTTGTATATAGGGTCACTATGGGACGGATACCGACTCGACGGCACCTAATGACAGCAACAACGACAAGATAACATAATCAAAGTGACAAAATCATTTATTAGATCAAAGCAGACTCAATTTAAAATTATACTTTCCAAGCTATAGAGTTACAACTGGTTAAAGAAGAAAATCTTCAAGCTGGTCATTGTGGCACATGCCTGAAATCCCAGAAACTCAAGAGGCTGATGCAGAAAGATCATGAGTTTGAGGCCAGAGGCAGTCTGTGTAACTTAGTTTGTGTTATCCTGTCTCAAAACAAAGATCAAAAACAGGGGTGGGTGTGCAGTTAGTAGTGGAGCACTTGTCTAGTATGTGCAAGGTCCTGGGTACAACCTCATAGCAAAGAAAGAAAGAAAGAAAGACAGAAAGAAGAAAATAGGGGACAGAATAAAAGACAAGATAGGATGTAATAAATTCCACAAAAGTTATACTTTTATTTTTTATAGAAAATAAAAAATTTTGCTACATAAAAATTTTTTAAAGTCATATTTGAGTTGAAAGTGAATTCAATTATACAAACATGTAATCTATACACTCAGATTTAAATGAAAAGGAGGCCTGGTAATGGAGTAGATCTGACAACCTGGGTCTAAATCTTAGATTTGGCAATTATGTATATGCTGTATAATACTGGGCAAAACACTTAACTTATCTGTAAGATGAAGAAGATCTTAATACCAACTTCAAACAGTTTCTGTGAGTATAAAATGAGATAATCCATACAAATATCCCACATATAGTCAATGCTCAATATGCAGCCCCATTATCATTGATTTTTACTAGTGGGCTTTGATTTTCCTTTCTATTGGTTTTTTGTGTTAACATCTGTGCAGCCATCTTAGTTTTCAGCTGCCATTTCATAAGTTTCTGCCTCAAGGAAGGTCATTTCAAATACTTAACTTGGCCTCTTGGTATTGCCCAGCCTTACTTAATCTTTTATCCCATTTTGCCCCAGGCTCACCCGCTTTGGACATAATCTGATTTTAAAATGGCAGCAGTCAGGGGTGGCACCACAAATGGTGCCACCCGCTAACGTCAGCCTCAACTGGAAAATTCTACTCTACCCCCATATAAGGAGCCATCTTGCTGTACCTTGCTACTGTTCTCATTTCCAGAGGCAGCCACTCAGTTCTTCTGCTTATTAAAATCTCTTGTGCAAGTTCTTGAATGCAGAGTGGTCTTTCAGTTTCCAAAACAAATTTCCTTCTATTTCAATATTTCTGAAAAATTTGTTGCTGTTGTTGTTAGGTGCTATTAAGTCGAGTCCAACTCACAGCGACTCTATGTACAACAGAACGAAACACTCTCCAACACTGCGCCATGCCTGGCAACAGTGCTTCTCTGTTATTCATAGGGTTTTCAATAGCGGATTGTTTTGGAAGTGGATTGCCAGATCCTTCTCCCTACCCTGCAGCACCTGGTATTCTCAGGCGGTCTCTCATCCCAGGACTTAACCTGCTTAGCTTCAGAGATCAGGCAGGATCAGATGCCAAAAAAACTAGGTAAAACTATTACAGAAGAAAATGACACAGAATTTTGGACTCTTGAGTGCTATGTGTTAAGTGGAATTGGGCAAAGCAGAAATCAAATCTTAACTCTGTGACATCAGAAAAATGACTTAATTTCTCCAAGTTCATTTTCTTGTACGTAAGAAGAAAATATGACCACCACAAGGTGTGCAAGGATGAAGAGGAATGTGGCATATCAGCAGCTGAGAACGGAGAATTCCTAGAAACATAAAAATTATTTTTCTATAGTTTAATGACCCTCCATTATCGTAAGTATTAAAAGAACCTTTCCCAAATATAACAAATTCTGAAGCCGGGCACAATGGCACACACCTGTAATCCCACCACTCGGGAGGCAGAGGCAGGAGGATTGCAAGTTCGAGACCAGAGGCAGTCTGAGTAATTTAGTGAGACCCTGTCTCAAAAAGTAAAAAAATGGGCTGAGGGTGCAGCTCAGTGGTCCAGCACCTGCAAAGCATGCAAGTGTGAGGCCCTGGGTTCAACCCTCAGTACAAAAAACAAACAAACAACAACAACAAAAAAAAAACTGAACAACCTCTAAACAATTGTTTTAGTTTTGTAATGAAGTAGAAGTATAAATGTCCAGATATTAAATGACATTTAAAATGTCAGTTGCCTATAGCCCTACCACCCTGGTATCCTGTCTCTAGGAAGCTAAGCAGGGTTGGGCCTGCTTAGTACTTGGATAGGAGACCATGTGGGAATACCAGGTGCTGTAGGCTTAGTAGAAGGACCTGGCAGCCCACTCCTGAAACAATTAGCCATTGAAAAACACTATGAATAGCAAAGAAGCACTGACAATAGTGTCAGGCATGGTGCACTGCCAGGTACTGTTTCAGCTGTTGAACACAGGGGCTGCTATCAGTCAGACCTGACTCCATGGCCTCTAACAACAAAATGTGAGGCACATAAAAACCTGAAAATAAATTTCCAAATCATCTCAAATTGATCTCATTAGATCACAATGTATTTTTAAGTTAAAATAATTTAAAGGTGAAAAATAAGATTACTCTCGCGTTATTATAACAACCAAAATTTGATATATTTACTTTATAGAACAATTCTAAGATTGAGATATGACTCAAATTTTATACCCAAAATAGTCATGACAAACTTCACAGAATTTATGTTTATCTGTTTAGTTTTTATAATCATCATTGTAACAATCACCAGAATTTACCCCGTAAAAAATACCTGATTTTATTAAAAAAAAAAAAAACTTAGAATCTGAGGTTCAGTTTAAAAATGGACAAGTCTGATAAAAGAATAAATCCATCAACATTAGAAACAATTCTGTGTATAATTGCAATTTTTAAAGAATTAATAACCTTCCTTTTCTTGATCAGTAAACTGTTTACAAACCCAAGTCTCAGCACATGTAAATTTGTGTAACAATTCCATGGAGCAGAAGACTAAATACAAGGACCCCATTCTCATTTATGATAATCATTCCTCAGACTTTTGTGTTGTAATAATTTCATCAGAATACAAAAATACATAGCCTTACCAAGATATGTGTCTTTTTTTCCATTAGGTAAGAATATTTTTGTCTGTAAGCCATCTTTGCATTTCTTTTGCAATAAATTAAATACATATCAAAATCTAAATAGCATAATTAAAACTCAACAAATATCTTTTTTTTTCCTTTAAATTGAATAGTTTTGTCCTGCCGAGAAGCTGCATAAATCTTGGTTAGTTTGTACATTTTTGCTTTCAAGGATGTAATGTAACCATCTGAGCTGTTACATCATGTAAATAAATTTCAGAGATGGTATTAATATAAAAACTATATCATATAACCCTAAAAATTTAATATAGATGCTATGGCAATAACCAGATCATTTTCCCAAACAAATATATATTCCATCATGTCATTTTGAACTTTTTCTGACCTTTTCTTTTTTTTTTCCAAGAAAGAAAACTACAATTGAGACCAAATGTTTTGTGAAAGAAAATACAGGCAAGCTGATTTGGCCAAGTACAGCCAGTTTCAGAATAAAGATGTTATTATATCTTGAAACTTACCCATTTTTCATAAGTCTCAGTAATTATGGTATCACTTAGGAAATCTATGGGTTTGCAATACTGTTTAGAATGTTTTTTAATAATTTGATATAAACTATGACTACCAGTTACACATCAATCTCCTTTCAAAAAATCAAATTTAGGGTTTCTGGACATTTGAAAAAGGGTTACAATTGTGTCAGCATCTTTTCATAAACAAATTATAAAAATGTTTACAGTAGTTCCACCTTTTCCATGGGGGAGATATTCCAAGACCCTAAATGATAGGTGAAACCAGAGATAATTCTAAACCCTATATACACCATGTGTTTTCATATATATATATATATATATATATATATATATATACACATATACATATATATACACACACATATATATATGTATGTATATATGTGTATATATATTAAGCTTTAATATATAAATTAGTCACAGCAAGAGATTAATAATAACAACTACAATAGTATATATGGGAGAAGAACCTGGCAATCCACTCCCAAGGCAATCCCGAAACAGTCTGCCATTGAAAACCCTATGAGGGTCACTATGAATCGGATACCAACTTGATGGCACCTAACAACAACAACAACAACAACAATAGGATATAATAATATACTGTAATAAAAGCTACGTGACTATGCTCTCTGCGTCTCCTCCCTCCATCTCTTTCTCTGTCTCCCTCTCCCTCTGTCTCTCAAACTATGTTATTGTACTGTGACACTGGATACAGTACTATCTATAGTTGCCTGCAGGTAACTGAAAGAATGGATCAGGGGTTTAACACATATCAAATGGAGATCATCCCTGTACCCTACTCCTTACTACCACACTTCTCTTTCTTAGTCATCTTCCCATAACACTCATATAATCCTTTATGCTCCTCTCTTATTCAGTTCAACCTCATCTTGGTTCCAGAATCTCTGACTTCTTCCAATTCAACTCTGCACCAGTAAGAAACCCAAAGTTCCCAAATCCCCACATTTTAGGCAACAGTTGGATCAGTCACTTTTTGGAATCAAAACCGTAGGCAGTGACTCTATGGAAATAGTCGCCAGCCTATACACAGCAAGTGCAACCTGCATCCCCAAAGACGGGTTCAGCAGACACCAGTAAAGAAGTGACTCTCCAAAGACACTTTGGGAAATGGCTCTAGAACACACCATGTCAAACTACACACACACACACACACACACACACACACACACACACACCCCTATGAAAAATGGATGCAAGACCTAACTTTGACTTAATATTATCCATAAATTATGAGTGATGCTCTTCTGAATGTTCCTGTGAAGAGATCAATTCATAGACTACCTAAGAAAGGACATGTTCCTAATATGGAACCCACCAAAGATTCCATGCTGTTGTTGTTGTTAGGTGCTGTCGAGTTGGTATCCGACTCATAGTGACCCTCATAGGGTTTTCAATGGCTGACTGTTTCGGGATTGCCTTGGGAGTGGATTGCCAGGCCCTGCTCCCATTTTTGCAGTGCTGGGAATTGAACTTGGGACCTCAGAGACTGCAGCGCAGCGCTCTACCAACTGAGCCAATTCCCAGCCCATAAAGATTCCATACTATATTTTAAATCTCATTTCAGCTAGGTTAGATCTCTATTTTGAAGGATAGTATACTTCTTCTACTCTTTCTTATTTGTCAAAGAACTATGAATTCAATGTTAGACTTTGCAATTATTTTAGAAATGATTTACTGTACTTTTACTGTACTTTAAAGGGAAAGTGGAGGACACATAGTGCTTAACAAGAGTTCTCTTCACTAGACCTTCTGACATTTCTAAAAGGTTCCTTCCATACCTTCACACGTAAACTGCAAAAAGCTGGGAGTGGTGGCACATGCCTGTAATCCCAGCAGCTGGGGAGGCGGAGGCAGGAGGATCGCAAGTTCGAGACCAGAGGCAGTCTGCGTAATTTAGCGAGACCCTGTCTCAAAAAAGTAAAAAAAAAAAAAAAAAAAAAAAAAAAAAAAAAAAAAAAAAAAAAAAAAAAAAAAAAAAAAAAAAAAAAAAAAAAAAAAAAAAAAAAAAAAAAAAAAAAAAAAAAAAAAAAAAAAAAAAAAAAAAA
>VMDO01002983.1:24726-84311 GCA_007922755.1 Pedetes capensis | reverse complement strand
AACCACACACACAAAAAAAAGTAAACTGCAAAAATGACCAAAATAAAACCGAATACTTCTTATCTAATATCCCCAAATATTGAATATTCCCGACAATACCTGCTTTGCTTTAAGAAAATGTAATATATAAAAACACAAATTTACGAAAGAGATAAAGAAGTCATTTGGTTGACAAAAATGTTAACTAGTTTTCCTTCAAACATATAGCCTCCTCAGAGCTCTAAAGTAGGACTCAAATAGAAGAAGTTCAAATGATAACACTCCAAAAATATTGCTACTATATGAAAGAGGCTTTACCTGTATGGACACCCAGATAAAGAGAAGAATTGATAAAGGCACTTAATCTTTGCTGAGAGCAAATGGGTACATGCTCACATGCATGTGATAAGATAAACCACTATCAGAACTATTCTTGACATTTTGGTTTTCATATCTGCTTTTTCCTTCTAAAGTACCTTTTACACTTCCTTCAGCTTGGTACAATTGCCAGCAACTACTGCCTCCCTTTGCACTTTGGATTCCAGAACAGTATGTCATACAGTCAACCAATATTCACTCATGCTCTTATTTTTAAAAATTTATTAGAATAGGAAAAACTCCTCAGCCCTAAGAAGTTTCTTATCTTAGGGCATAAATTCATGAATGAGAACAAATCTTACATCATAGAAAATGTAAGTGGGCTGTCACATAATTCTGGCCTCTCTCAGTATCTGAAAGGCGGAGGCAGGAATTCCCACATCTCACAATCAGCATCCATGGTTTTTGTTGTTTCTTTACACTACCTGGACCATTGCAAGCTCAATATTATTCTTAAAATGACTTTAAATCAATTTGTTCATGATACCTATTCCTGCTTTAGTTAACAATATTTATAAAATTATGAGTTTGATATACTAGATACATTTTAAAAATATTTTTCTGCATCACCTAAAATCAGTTTGAATGCAACAACATGCCACAGTTCAGGAAATATGGCCTAAGAGGTAGGCACACTGCACTGGTTTCTAGGGGCAGCTCCGTCCTAGGTATGTGTGATACAGGATGAGTAATTTTAAGATCTCCTGGTTTGCTAAACCCTAAATAGAATGCTAGGGCAATCACAAAAGTCTTTAAATTCTAAAATTCAATAATCCTAGGACTTCAAGAATGATTTGCATAGTCACCTTGCCCAGTAAAAACAAAGCAGAATCACACTCAGATCTTGGAGTTCTCGACTCCCAATTTTGTGCTCCAATTTGGTATTCCACGTTCTACTATGCTCCCAAATGTGCAAATGACCTGGAAATGAGCATATTGAGAAAGGACAGCAAACACGTGTCTACTGCCTACCCTCATGCCAGGGAGTGACCATGGCTGCACCATCTATTATCTCACAGCCATCCAGTAACCTCCTTCACAGACAGGAAACCAAAGCATGAAGAGGAGGGGAGTGGGGTGCAGATTATATTGCTAGAAAAGATGTAGCTGGGAATTGAAGCCCAGGGAGATTGCTTTTGCCACCAAACCACATTGTAAATTTGGGGCACCTCTCAGCTGCTGAGGCTCTCATACACACATAGCTGCTGGAATTCTGAGGAAGGGGCAGTGGGGAAGAGAAAGAGGCGGGGGGAGGGAGGGATGGAGGGAGAGAGAGAGAGAGAGAGAGAGAGAAGCAAACAATGAGGTGGAAAATAAATGACAGTTGGAAAATGATAAGGAAACTGCCTAAATTTGACATAAATTTTTGCCTAAATTTGACATAAATGAGATCAGCAACATTAAACCTTTTTCTATCACTGAGAGCAGATGAACAAAAACAAATAATCCAAATAATATTTTCAGCTTCTTCCCTCAAAGGGAAAAAAACAGATTAAAATTAAAACCAAAACATTGTGGCTAAAGCCTTCAAAATAAAGTCAAATGTGCTAAAATATATGTGCAATCTCTTAGATTGTGTGTCTACTTGAACAGTGTGTTATTAGTATATTTTTTCTTTTTCTATTTTTGTTCACTCTATAAAAGAAAAGAAAATAACAATTAGGAGCACTGTAACTGTCCTCTCGGGTAAAATCATCTACTCTATTGTGTGAAGAACGTGATATATCTCATTGGCATTCTCAGCCAACATGAACCCTATAAACACATTAAAATGGCCAGGGCAAAAATAAACAGCAGTGGCATGGGTCACTACGTAGAATGCCAAAGAATACATCTAAAGTTGTCATCCTATGATCATAGTCTCAAGACTCATAGGATGACTTCCAAAAGAAGATAAAAGCCTAACTTCAGAATGAGATGGGGCTGAAAAATAATCCTGTAATTGAAATCTTCCCCAAAAGCCCTCCCAGAAAACATATCCACTATCACTTCAGAGGCCTCTGCAAAATCTATTCACATCGATCTAAACAGTGAGGTTGACCTAACAAAAGGGTTCCATTTCTACTGTAAGATCTTAGACCATCTGCAAACATAATTTTAATGCTTTAATTTCCTTTGCTTTAGTGAGAGTGAAAAAGTAATAAAAATTGTAAAAAATATCTCAAGGCATGTGACAGTTAACAAAACAAACTAATGAAATGTTGAAACAATTGTGCTGAACTCTGTTATCCAAGAGGATTGGTCTGGTTATTTTAACATTTGTGTATCATGGATAAATATGTGTGTGTAGGGGGATAAGTGTCTATGAATAGATTCTTAGGAATTTAGAAATTCATCCAAAATTCAGCAGTTTTAGATGACTTAATGAGTTTGATAATCAGATACAGAAACTTTAATTCTTAAATCATTTGTTTTATTCCAAAGCAGTCAGAGTTGATTAATCAGCTATAGTAGTAGTTCGGGGGTTTAGATGAAGTTCCTGGTGCTCTAGGCTAAAGAGTTGGAGGGGCAGGTAATGTTGCATTAGCAACTTCCCATCTATAGCAACCATTAACGGACACATCCTAAAGTTTCATTAAACCCACAGGTCTTTCATATGACGCTGAGCTGCAGCCTTTGGATATGTGTACAGAGTAGAGCCACCTCAGTGGAGAAACTCCTGTTCATGCTTACAGCCAGTGATACCTTCCTGTTCCATTTTGCTTTTGTTTTGAGGAATAGCCTGAGCTTTCTCAGCATGGTGAATTTTATAAGTTCCATGTTGCCTTAAAGATTTTCCACTACTACTTGCCCAAGTTGCTGACTTCTAAACTTTTCATCTGATAGAATGAATAAAAACTTTTTTGGTTTTCTAATTTTATTTACAGTAATTGGGGTGAGGTGGGGTGGCAGGGTTGAACCCAGGGCCTCACACCCGCTAAGCAAGCACGCTACCATTGAGCTGCACCCCTGGTCCTTTGTTTGTTTATTTTGAGACAGAGTCTTGCTAAGTTGTGCAGGCTGCCTCTGACCTCTAATTTACAACCCTCCTTCCTCAGCCTTCCAAATAACTGAGATTATAGGTGTGTGACATGGCACTCATCTGAGTAATACATTTTAAGTACACATAGGCAAAGGTAGCTTCATTTGTGTTCATATGACAACACTTTGTACTTGTGTAAGACTATTGTTTTCAAAATATTTGGATATATTTTACCTCACTGTGGTTTCCAGCCTATGTAAATCATCCAACAATTGCTAATTCTGGGATAACCATGGTCTTTTAAATCAAGACAACCATAGAAATCATTTGTTTTCAATAAAAGTTTTTAATTATTTAAGGAGTCCAGGGATCAGTGAGTTTTCTTTTCTTTTTTTGTGGGGTGGTGGGGTAGGGAGGAGGTTGAACCCAGGCCTTCACCCATGCTTTCTAAGCACTCTACTAGTGAGGTGAACCCCAGTCCATTTTTTACTTTTTTATATTTTGAGACAGGGTCTCACTATGCTACACAGGCTGCCTCTGGCCTGAAACTTGCAATCTTCCTGCCTCTGCTTCCCTGATAGGTGGGATTACAGGACTACACCACCCACCTGGGGTGAGTTTTCTTTAAAGTATTCAGTGAGTTTTCTTTAAAGGATGTTATTATTATTTATATATATTATTTGGATAAGATCAGATTGTCTCTATTGCCTGTGGAGGCTGAATGTGTCAACTACTGCAGGTTAAATGTCCAGGCATTGCAAACTGATTAGCTTCTTAAAGTATTGGTATCTTTCATAACATCCTATTGCCCATTTTGGCCTATGGAGCAGTAACTGGAGATGATCCAATTTATTGAAATATACTCCAAGAATTAATTTCTAGGAGATAAACCACATACTGTTTAGCAGAAATCTTAAATGAAAATGATGTGGAGATATAAAGTTAGTATTTTTCTATTTATAGTTATTCTGGCTTAATTTTTAGTTAATCCATTTTATGACAAACACATGAAAAAGTTCAGTCCCTTTTTAAATTTCATTCAAACGTGCCCATAAATTAGCTCTCTGCACATGCTACTGTGATTTAACATGCATAAAAATTTAAATGCTTTCTAAATAGATGGATGGTATCTAACATACAAACCTACCTACTTATATCAATTCATAGCTGGTTAACAGACTGAACCAACCTTCTTCATTAAAGTACATTTTCAATTTTTTATCTTGAAGTTAGCATGTATTATTTTATTTCATTTCTCCTAGATGCAAGTTTGAAACACTAACGTAAGGATCTCTACTGAGAAACTTAACAGACTTTGAATGCACCTACTTTCTTTAGTGTTACATTTTTTAAGTAAACTCTCCAATAATTAAAGGTTATTACAATTGTTAAGAAAAAAAAAACAAACAAACAAGGAACCCAAATGCAATGGTAAAATCATGCCAGGAAGAATATTATATAAATCTCACATTTGTTTCAGATAGTCTGAGTTTTTACAAGGGGAAAAAGTACAACTTGGCTAACAATTAGAGAAAGATATTCAGTAAAAGGACAAAGTGACTTTGAGTTTGTTGGAATTATTTACACAGAAGTAACCCAAAAGTTTGTAAACTGATCCTTAACTGGTTTGATTAAAAGAAGGTAATTAATAAATGACAAGACAGAATGAAAAGTTCATTGTGGCATTTGATAAACCACCCAAGAAGTTAAATCAATGCTTTTCTGTTTAATTTCACTATTTGGTTTTCCATTTGAGCTGCCAATTTTCTAACATGCTACAGAAGGAAGACTTCTTTTTTCTTTCCTTCTTTCTTTCTTTCTTTCTTTTTTGATTGATACACATCACAGATTTTTATTTCAAATCATTTGAACCTTTTCATATGATCCTTACATTTTGCTGTCACATTTGTGGTGAAGTCATTATTCCATCAAAACTCTTCCAGTTACCCCCCCACACTTTTTTTTTTAACTACTTTGACAAAAACACAACAGCTCACATCACCCTTGACCTTCAGGGTGTATATCATCTTGTCAACATATAAACAAACATACTAGTGGATATATTTTAATAAGTTTTGTAAATATCAAGATACAGTTTATCAAAAGGTTCACCCTAAGTGACAGTTCTGAAGTTCTGGATTGCATTTGGAATGCAAATTCTGACATTTTATTTAAAAAGGAAATTTGGTTATAGGTGGTTTTAGTTTTGTTTCATTGTGTTTTTTGGTTTTGTCTCTTTTTTTTCCCCTCGAAGACAGTGTAATAAACTACCAAAACTCTTTTTTTTTTTTCCTAAGATGGAAGATTTGACTGTTTCTGTTTCAAAAAGAAAAGAATTCTAGTAGTACCATAGATGGTTATTTTTCTCAGGTTTAGGAGAAATATATGCTTGCACAAGAATTTCTTTGTGTGTGTGTTTGGGGATCAAACCCAGGGTCTCAAACATAATAGGGAAGTGCTCTACCACTGAGCTAGACCCCTAGTCCCACAGGAGGAATTCATCTGAGATTCCTACTACTGTCCCTTTTGCTTAGCAAAATGCATAGGCCATGATAACAAAACTTTGTTTTAAGTGGAAAAGGAGATTATGACAAAGATAGCTTACACTATTTCTGCAATCAAGTATTATTTTCTCTTTACTTTCACATTTAAGCCTCCTCACACTGGATTTTGCTGACTATATCTTCTTTCCAAAACATAAAATGTGTTATAAATATTAATGTGCCCTCTCTCCTTAGAAGGCTTTTACTAGGGAGATAACTGTGGGCTAGGAAAATTGGATGGAAAATATGTACTATTCATCAGAGAATAGTCTTCAAGATAATATTTGTTAAAAATAGCATGTAAAAGTTTATCAAACTTCAACAAGTATAAAGATATAATATCCACATGCTGACAAAATAGAAAAAAAAACCTAAAAACTAAATACCTGGAAGAGAAAAAAACTTAATAATTAAGAGCTCTGTAGTAAAGAGCCTCTGACTCAACGGCACCTAATAACAGCAATAATGATGTTAAGGAAAGAGCAAGGTCCTCTAAGAGATATTGGCCTGTCTATAAGTATATATGTGTACAGCTGCAATTCTTTTTTTTTTTTTTCTTTTTTCTTTTTTTCCATACTGGAGGTTGAACCCACGGCCTCTGCTTGCCTGTTTTGCAAGTGCTGGACCACTGAGCTGCACCCCCAGCCCATCTTTTTACTTTTTGAGACAGGGCCTTGCTAAATTACACAGACTGCCTCTGTTCTCAAACTTGTGATCCTCCTGCCTCTGCCTCCCAAGTGGCTGGGATTACAGGCATGTGCCACTGCATGTTAGAAACTATACTTGGAAACTATCTTGTATAGGCATATTTCTTTGAGTCTGGGCCAACCACTAAGCAAAAAACATAGTTGCATTTAGAAACATTCAAAGCTTGCTGAAATGTCAACACACTCTAAAAGTGCTTCACCAGAGATATGGGATGACATATCTACTCTTGTGAACAGCTAAACAAGGAAACCCACTAAAAGATACCTATAGAAAATCTAGGATTTGGAAATTTCTTTCTGATAAGTTAGAAAGAGGAAACAGACAGAAACGGCTCACATCACTTATTACTTAAACAGAGGAATTTGTTTATCCTGCTATGTGAAATCTGAGCAAGCAAAATTTCTAATTTTGGAAGGCCTGTGATGTTTCTCCATTTTTATGCACCTCATGCACTAATGGATGGGATTCGTAACTCTGAAAAGACCACAATATACAAATTAGCTTGAGAAATAAAGGAAGTTTGGAGTTCTCTACAGAACATTTTTAAGTATGGCATCAAGAAGATAAGTGTTAGCTGAGCACCAACACACATGCCTGTTATTCCAGCAACGTGGGAGGCTGAGATAGGAGAATAGCAAGTTTGAGACCAGAGGCAGTCTGAGTAATTTATTGAGACCCTGTCTCAAAAAAATAAAAAAATGAGCTGAGGGTGCAGCACAGTGGTACAGCACTTGCAAAGCATGCAAACACAAGGCCCTGGGTTCAACCCTCAGTACTGCAAAAAAAGGTGGTGGGGGGGGGATGTTGTGCAGCTCAGTGGCTAGGCACTTTGCCTAGCAAGCATAAGGCTCTGAGTGAAACTCCCCAATACCTCAAAAAAGAAGGAGGAGGAAGAGGAAGAAGACAAGGAGAAGAAGATAGATATTACAAAAAGGAGACATAATTCAGAATGAAATATATCCAGGTTGGAAACAATAATGATAGCTAATATTTATAGGCCTGCAGTCATACCACTGTGGTGTCTGATCCCATCAGATCTCGGAAGCTGAGCAAGGTCGGTCCTGTTTAGTACTTGGCTGGGAGGCCGCCTGGGAACACCAGGTGCTGTAGGCCTATGAAAAGGATCCAGTAGGCCACTCTCAAAAAACAATCAGCCATTGAAAACCCTACAAATAACAGAGAAGCACTGGAAATACTGTTTTTCCTGTTGTACTTAGGGCCATTATGAGTCAGACACTGCCTCAATGGCACCTAACAACAATATTTATAGGCTACTTGCTCAGGGCCAGGCACTGTTTAAATGCTTTATAAACGTTAACTCAGTTCACTTTCACACTACCTATGGAAATAGTACTGTGTCCATTTTGTCTTTGAGACACAGAGGGCCTAAACAAGTAACCCAAGGACACACTTTTAGTAGAGAATAGAGCTGAGATAACACTCCTGGGCCATCCTAAAAGCAAAACATCCTTCATGGTACTAGGCACATGATAAAGACTCAATACAATAAATGTCTCTTATCATAATTGTTCATGCAGCAAATATTTATTAAAATTTGAGGATATATATTTGAGTGAGCCACAACATCTGGCTTTAAGTGGCTTTTACTCAGTCTACTGAAAAAAATAGATATTAAGATTTATGAACACAATGCATCATGTTGTTTGAAAATACGGCCTCCCAGGGTCTTGATTTTTGATGCATTAAATGGGAATAATTAAATCACCCACAAAAGGATGATTCAAGGCTAAGGTGGATAATATATGCAAAGTGTCTAGCAAGTGATAACTGTTGCTACTATTAATAACAATAATTGCTTAACATCATGAAAAGAGCATAGTAGTAAAGAATACTCTGTGCTGTCAAGAAAAAAGAAATACAAAACTGTAGTTGTTGGAGGGAGGTCACTAGGGCAGGTCTTTGGATGTTTTATGCAGACCCTCTCACTAGTTCCAGTAGTACTCTCTGCTTCCTGATTGCCAAGGTATGAGGTTTTCTGCCAGAGGCCTGCTACCTGCCCCCCACAATGCCTGCCTGAATACCACACTTTCCTGCCTATATGAATTGAAATCTTTAAACAGTAAGCCCCAATAAATTATTCCTCCCATTAAAAAAAAATAGCTGTACCAAATTCTTAGACTAACTCTTGAGAGAATTACTAATTGCTTATTGGCTATCATTTGGCTCAAGTGCAATTTTTAATCTCTTAATATCATAAAAAACTTAACAGAACACATATGTTTTGTTGTTTTTAAAAAATCCCTAAATAAATGACAGAATTTAAATAAAGTTACCACAAAAAGGGATCCTTTCTGCCTGACCCTAATCCAAAAACATATGTGCACTGCTGTGTGCATTAAGAAATTAGTTATTCCTCTTGCTGAGGATTTCCTGATTCCTCCATATGTCAGGACTAACTGCTGTGGAGAAAGAGATAAAGAGAGAACAGAGGAGGGAGGGAGAGTGGCAGGAGGAAAGCAGGAGGGAACAAAGAGGGCAAAGGAGGGGGGGGAAGAAAGGAGAAAGGAAAGAAAGAGGGAGAGAGGAAGGGCACAAGGAAGGAAGAAGAAAGGAAGGAAGAAAGGGGGGCTGCCAGCCAATTCAGGTGCTATTTTTATGAACAAAATGCCTACATTTGAAATGCTGGATTTTCTGATTCTCTCAAGCTAGATTCTCACAAGCTAGATTCTCACTAGATCCTAGTGGAACAGAACTTCATACTCTAGACTTTTAAAAAATATAATAAAAAAGCCAGGTACAGTGTTGCATGCCTGCAATTCCAATGATTAGGAGACTAAGGCAGGAGGATAGCAAATTCGAGGCCAGAGGCAGCCTGTGCAACTAGTGAGATACTGCATCAAAATTTAAAAACAAAGTGTCAGGGGAGGGGGCTTGGTGTGCAGCTCAGTGGTGGAGCATTTGCCTAGCACGTGCAAAGTCCTAGGTTCAATGTCCAAGTACCACTAAATACATACATACATACATATGTACAAACATACATAAATACTTAGAATAAGATAAAATAAAAGGAAGCATTTACAGAGACTCTACTATCCTACTACATGATAAGCAGTGTGCTATGAAATTTATGGCCTGCAGCCAAAGCCCTGTGGCATCCGATCCTGTCAGATCTCAGAAGCTAAGCAGGGTTGGGCCTTGTTAGTACTTGGATGGGAGACCACCTGGGAACACCAGGTGCTGTCAGCTTGGAAGAAGGACCCGGCAACCCATTCCCAGAAAATAATCAGCCATTGAAAACCCTACAAATAGCAGAGAAGCACTGACAATAGTGTTTTGCCTGCTATAAGTAGGGTCTCTATGAGTCAGACATTGACTCCACAGCACCTAACAACAACAATGAAATTTATAAAACTTAGTTTTATTTCTTACCCAAGTCAGACAACATCGGTATCCCCTCATTTTACAAATGAGAAAATGAAACTAAGAAAAGTTAAAAGTGACTTGTCCAAAATCATGTAAAGTAGAATATGGACATGAACCAGCCTACATGATTGCTGAGGCCTATTCATTATATCATCCCATCCCTGGTTCCTTTTGCCTAAAGGTTTGCTTTTTGTATAGGACTGGCAGGTAGAAAGATCACAAAACAACTTTTATGCAATGTCCTCAAAGTTTGTGCTTGTTTGGTATGCAAAGTGTCTCCCACAACACTTAATTCAGCAGGTTTAGGGTAGACCTAAAGGTTTAATGGACTCTCTAGGACATTCTTAATGCATCTGGGACTTGGAGGTGTTATTTGTTAGGGATAATCTGTATAGCAAGATCTGAATTCAGTATGATCCTAGATGGCTTCCTACCGACCTTCCATTATTCCCTTCTTTCCTACCCTCTGCTATGAGAAAGCACTTAGAATAGTTTCTGAAAGCTCTGGTTTAGGGTCAACATCACTGTTTTATTTTCATTCATAGATCTGAGGCATAGATTCAAAAGTTAAACTTGAAAAAGGCTTAAGTCTTAGTGGGGTGTCCTGGCACACATCTGTAATCCCAGCAACTCAGGAGGCTGAAACAGGATGATCACAAGTTCCAGGACAGGGACAGTCTGCACAACTTAGCAAGAGCCTTTCTCAAAAATAAAAAATAAAAAATAAAAGAGCTAAGGATGCAGCTCAGTGGTAGAGTACTTGCTGAGCATGTGCGAGGTCTTGGGTTTAATCCTCCAATACCACCCAAAAAACCAAAAAAACAAAAACAAAAACAAAAAAAGAAAAGTAAAGAAAGAGAGAGAGAGAGAGACAGAGAGAGAGAGACAGAGAGAGAGAGAGAGAGAAAGATGGCAAACAAGCTTAAGTCTCCTAAATAATAATGCTTTAATTTTTCAACCCCAAATAGCAGTCGCCTCTCAAATTACTTCTCTCATTGAGTTGCTGTATTTGGAGAATTAATATCTTACTTCCAAACATTTGTTCTAAGGAATAGAAATGACAGCTTCTTCCAAGTCTCTTGATTTTTTTTTCTCCCTCCTCAACTGTCAGACTTCCCCAGTGCTTCCAGTGAATAGGAATAAAAGAAGAAAGTGTTGAGAGTAGGGCATGGCTTTTGTCTAAATGTTGGAAATCAAGGTTTCCAGTAGAAATTTACTGCTAAGTCATTTACACCAAAGCAAAAACATTTGTCAAACATTCTTCACCTCCAAGGAACCACTTGGTATCACAATACAAAACATGAAAAGCTTATGAATAATTATATTGATTATGGTTACAACTCCTAAGGGGTAGGATCAGGTGAATAGTTGGAAGTTTTCTTTCTTGGAAACAAAAGTAACAGCAGGTATAAAATCTTTGGAAGTTCTCAATATTGGCTAAGAATATTATCCTTTAACTTGCCAAGAAGATATATCTTGCTTAAACAGAAACAAAAATTGATCAAGATGAATTAAAAGAAAAAAAAAGGTAGCATCTTAAAAAGAAGTAGGCTGATTCTGAGCCTCATGGGGTGGTGGCTGGTATGGTACCATTTCTGTAACTAATTAGCTGGTCCCAGAGAAAATGCTCATCCCAAATAATATTGGTCCAGTAGTGACTGCCAGGGTTCCTAGCCCCTCTGTTACTATAAGATGTTACACTAATTTCACCAAAAAAAATCATGACCAATTGGGGTCAAAAACACCCTTCTTTCAGACATTTAAGCAGTCATCTACCTGCTTTGACATTTTACCCCAAGCAAAGGAAACGTGATTGCCACAAGTGTGACATAACTCAAAGGACTCTTGGAGCAGCTCTTGTTCCCTCTCTCTGCCGTCACTGGTAATACCTGATACCCTCTCAGATTACTGAGGAAAAGTGAGCCCGGTTACACATGAATAAAAGTCAGAGCCAAAATAAATTTGTGAGAATTCTTTGCGGTTTGTTTCCCCATCCCCAGAATTTGTCTGTTGTGCCAACTTAGCCTCTACTTTCTAGTTATTAAAATGCAAGTAATTGTGACCTTAAAGTAATATCTGTCTAATTTTATATGAACTTCTACATCTCCTATCCTTCCTCCATACATGAAAACACAAGAGAGTAAACACATACAAAGATAAAGACTCTATGTACTTTGGACAGTCTTGAAAAGTGAGTATACATATGTTGTTCTCCAAGATCTCTGAGAAGAAACGTTCTTCAGTTTCTATCTAGAGTTTACACATTGGGGCTCAGCACCTTTCAGAATATGAAGGTCTCTTGCTCATCATTGAGACCTCTTTGGGAAATTGCCTCTTGTTCAGATGCCTGAAACCAAAAATAATTTTTTCCCCAACTCTCAAGTCTCTCCTACTGGAAGTCACAACATAGACCAACAACTGATGGAGAAAGTACCTCATTCTGAAGATCAGATAATTTCTTCCCCAAATGTAATGACAATTTTCCCAAACCAGGAATATTAACCTAATTTGCAATATGCCTCAAATTTACCAAGCACATAAGAGGGGTAAATTTGGAGGAGGGGCATGTCAAGCTGACTTTGAATTTCTGGCAAATGGCTCACTGTATATTTCATTTCAAAGCCCTAATTATGTCTGCATAAATAAACTGTGCTACGCAGCTTGATGCACGGCCATTTGTCATATTAAAACAATGGCATCCAAAGTAAATCCCCATTAACATTGTTTAACTTTAATGCTTTGGGGTGTTTGCTACTCAAATGATTAAAAAGTGGAGTGATTTATGATATCACAATTTAAATGAGGCAACAAAACAAATAGACACTAAGTCACCAAGACTTAAAATGTACTATGAGCCCAGCTGGGTTAGCAGCAGAAAAGCTACTCATAGCTGAAGAGTCCCTGGACCTGATGCCATATGGCCTTTGCCATGTTTGTGTTTGTGTGTATGTGTGTGTGAGTATGTGTATGTGTTTGTGTGAGTGTGTGTGTGTGTGTGTGATTGTATGGATTCAGCAGGGTACTGAAAGAGTTTTTAGAAAAATGCAGAGATTAAAAGAAAATATTCCGTAAGTAGTCCACACTAAGTCTCCAGGGTAATGATAAAATTCTGGCATCAAACTTTTGGGATATATAAGAGGTAAACAGACAGTAGGTATAATTTTTTCACAGACCTGGATGCAACATCATTAACTTTTAAAAAATTCCTGTACTTTACTTTTTTTTTTTTTTTGCTTTCAGAAAACTATATAGAACATCTTTATTTTATATGTAGAAAAAAATACAGACCTTGAAGACATATCCTTGCAGAGGTTATGATTCAGTCCTCTAAAGTAAAACATGTTACATAGGCCAATAAATACAGAGTCTTTCCAGACTTCTCTGGTCTTAACCATAAATTTTCCAGATGCAGCAATGTCTTTTCACTATTGTCAAACTTGTCTGCTTTCCTCCTTGGAAGAACCATTTTAATCCCTGATCCTTGTCCCACCTAAATCAAGGCAGTATGATGGCCCAAAACCACAAAGTTTCTGAATTAGACACTACATTTGTGAAAGACCAGAATTATCCCACTTAATGCATGCTCTATGCTGGCCTATTGTTTTAAAGAGCAGATTTGGATACATACATTTACCAATGGAGTAATATTTTTGCTTGGCCATTGAGAACCAAACTTCCTGTGTCTGTTCCATAAAAATACTTTGAGGTCTTTTAAAACAAAACACCATATGAAGTGTGTCTAAACAGCATAAAAGTAAACTGAAGTTTGGCAACATTTGTTCTACCAGTGTGAGTGGCTAAAATGGACAATTTAAGATAAAATCATTTCCATTGGAGTCTGAATTATCCTCCTGGCCATCTACACTAAAATAATTATTTATAAAACCACCAGACTGGCTTTTCCTGCAGTGTGCATAAACAGCCACCAATGCAGAGAATTTCAGTGTGGTTGTTCTGCTGTAGGACAATTACAGCACGAAATATTGATGCACAACCCAATTTTCCTTCAATACTGGAGCAGCCACCCAGCCTGGCAGGCCAGTCTCTAAGGTTGGCTTGCTCTGGACCAGATGGAAATTTGGCAGGAATCCTGACTTCTCTGCCTTTCCTCATGTCACTCTGGTGAGTTTTGTTTAAAGGCTGTCATATACTTCAAACCAGGCATTTCTTCAGTTTCTCAAGATATTCAAATATTCCAGCTCTCCCTTTCCCATCCAAACCTCAGCTTTCTCCATTTCCTTCCCATGTTATTCCTTCTTCAGTCTCCCTGTAATGAGAGCCCATGGAACTCCTGATACAAGAGACTATAATGAGGTAGCCAGAAAAGCCACAAAAGAAATCAGCGGCACAGCTGAGAGTTTGTATCAAGTAAGACTTGAGTTTCCAGCATTACCAGAGTGGTATAAAGGTTTGCATGTGAGGAGCAAGAGATTATATGCCTATTTTAAGTATTGATATACATGTGGGAAGAAAACGAAGGGCAGTACAAATGAAAAAATAACAATTGACTGTAAAACATTTTTTCTGTAAACTTAGACCCCAAGGATCCTAAAGATAATCAAGTTTATTTATTTTGGGTTTATTGTAAAGCCTACCCATGAAATGCAGACACCTCCATAGCCAAGATATTCCATTATCTCTGCCACAATGCAGTATCTAAAAGTGTTCAACTAGATTAAAATATCCAATAGCCAGACACAGGGTCCCAAATCCTTCTCATGAGATCTAAGGGCTTTGAACTGACCACAGGTGGCTTCCCAGGCCTCTAAAGGGCGTTTTCCTAAAACTCCAGAGGTACAAGAGCCAAATACTGAATCATCAGTTGTGATATGCCTCAAAAACCTAATTGAGGTTCCCTATATAAAAGCAATTAATGTGAGGAAGGAAAGGACATATAAGTGGTTTATGATGGAAAAGGGCATCATGTAGACAAGGGATCAGGGAAGCAAGGACTCTCTCACCCAATCAGGGTGTAAATGGATATAACACTTCAGAAGGCAAACCAGGTCAAATTTAAAACTTTAAAAATGTGTAAGTACTTTGGCTCAGAAACATAAAAAATTATAAAAAGAAAATTGTAATTAAATATGCAAAAAATCTATAAGGATTCTGATAAGGATTTCCATGACAGGGGAAAAATTTAAGTGACTCAAATACCTAATATTAGACCATGTGGGTTGGGCCTGGTTAGTACTTGGATAGGAGACCACCTGGGAATACTGAGTGCTGTAGGCTTGGGAGGAAGACCTGGTAACCCACTCCTAAAATAATCAGCCATTGAAAACCCTATGAATAGTAGAGAAGCAGTGACAATAATAGGCATGACACCGAGTCAGGGAGTGTTTCATCTGTTATACAGAGTAGCTATGGGATGGACCACACTTGATGGTACCTAACAACAACAACAACAACAAAAAGGCAGTCATTAAACTTTTAGTGAAAAGCAGTGTGGTGGCACACGCCCGTAATCCCAGCAGCTCGGGAGGCAGAGGCAGGAGGATCGCAAGTTCAAGACCAGAGGCAGTTTGTGTAACTTAGTGAAACCCTGTCTCAAAAAGTAAAAAAAAAAAAAAAAAATGGCCTGGGTGTGCAGCTTAGTGGTCCAGCACTTGCAGAGCATGCAAGCGCGAGGCCCTGTGTTCATTCTCCAGTACTGCAAAAAAAAAAAAAAAAAAAAAACTTTTAGTACAGAATGTTTAGTCATTTTAAACTTGGTTTTTTAAAAAAGTTTGTTACAGGGAAAGATAAGAATGAAATACAGTACAGAGAAAACCCTAACAGTGATTACCTCTGAATAGTGACATTATAGGTTATTTTTATTTTCTTTTTACTTCCCCATATATTTCTGGTTTTCTATAATAATTATCTTCTATAACCAGAAAAAAAAGTTTTTGCAAAGAAAAGATAAAAGTACAGATATTATACAAACAGATTAAGGAATTTAAGTAGAGAGTACTCAACAAAAAGCAGTAAAATCACCCAAAATCAAAGAACAATCACCAATAAAAAGAAGTAATCGTAGAAAAAAGCTTATATCTTCTCATCTCAATCAGCATCTATATAAGAAGACAATCCTACTTTGTTAAGATCTAGTCGATAAATGGTTCACATTCAGACAGTGAATTCTGGGGAACTGAGGAGGGTTAATTATATTATAAATACTCTTTTACTAAAAAAAAATTCATTACACAGTTGCCTTAAATTTTTTTTTCTTTGTTTGTTTTCAGACACTTTTCACTGGGTAGCGCAGGCTGGCCTCCAACTCTCTATCCTTCTGTCTCCACCCCTCAAGTGCTGGGATCACAGGCATGCACCACCATGAAATTTGCTCTTTTATACAGAAGTTCTCAAAACTGTTCACCAGAATCCCCAGTAGAGCTTTTATAAAACAAATACCACTAGAACAACATCCCTAAAGATTCATATTCAGTAGATTAGAGGTGAGACTCAAGAATTCTCATTTTAAAACAAAATAAAAACAAGCAACAACAACAACAGCAAACTCTGCAATTGAATTGGTAACACATTAAAAGAGACAAAAGAGATATTTCAAAAAAGTGTAATATGAAGACCTGGTTTTGATTGTTATGGGAAACATCCAACTATAAAAAAATGATGCTTGGGGGAAAATGAGGGAACATGGAAATTAGATAATATTAAGAAATGATCATTCATAATGTCATAATAATCATATTATGGTTATATGATTTTTAAAATCTGTATCTTTTCAGTAGATACTGGAATATTTGTAGATAAAATATTATGGTGACTGAGATTTCCATTAAAAGATTCCAGTAAAGTGGGGGATGGTGGCAGAGGAGTGTAATCCCAGCTCTTGGGAAGATCACAAGTTCAAAGTCAGACTGGACTACATAGTGAGAAAAATACATATATTCCAACTATATATATATATATATATATATATATATATATATATATATATATATATATATATATATATATATATATATATATATATATATATATATATATATATATATATATATATATATATCAAAACAAAGCAGGAAAAAAGGCTGCATAGAGCAGAGACAATATAGAAAATTATTCAAAATGAATGCTTGTACAAGATTTATTATACTATTTTGCCCTACTTTTCAGTACGTTTGAAATTTCTATAAAAACTTAGGGGGAAAAAAAGTCCCTTGTGGCTTGGGAACCACTGTGCTAGAGGTTTAAAGACATTTAGTTTCCAAGGACAGGGATATAGCTCAGTAGCAGAGTGCGTACTTTGCATATGTGAGTCCTTGGATTTGTTGCCCAGAATCCACTCTCCCCACCCTGCCAAAAAATTAAAAACTATTCTCAGCTGAAAAAAAATAGAAGGGATCCAAGGCAACCTTTCAAGAGCCTCCCTCTTGTTTTAATTAAGGAATCGCCCATTTTTTTGTAATTATCATTTTCAAAACATCAGTCACTTAATATTTGTAAATATTAATTTCACCCTGGCATCCGATCCTGCCTGATATCAGAAGCTAAGCAGGGTCAACCCAGTTAATTGTTGGATGGGAGACCACCTGGGAATACCAGGTGCTACAGCCTAGGGAAAAAGACCTGGCAATCCACTCCCAAAACAATCCACCACTGAAAACCCTATGAATAGCAGAGAAAACACTGACCGTAGTGCCAGGAATGGCACAGGGTCAGGAAATGTTTCCTTCTGTTGTACATAGGGTCACTATGAGTTGGACTTGACTCCACAGCACCTAACAACAACAACAACGACGACAACGACGACGACGACAACAACACAGATCCTTTAAGCAGCTCTAGTAAGCCTAAAGGTAAGGAAAACAGGGCTCATATTTAATAAGCACCTACTATTTATCATGCCTGCAGCCATAGCCCTGTGGTATCGGATCCCATCAGATCTCAGAAGCTAAGCAGGGTCAGGGCCTGGTTAGTACTTGGATGGGAGACTGCCTGGGAACACCAGGTGCTGTAGGCTTGGGAGAAGGACCCAGCAATCCACTTCCCCCACCCCCCAAAAAAAACAACCAGCCATTGAAAACCCTACGAGTAGCAGAGAAGCACTGACAATAGTGTTTCTCCTGTTGTACGTAGGGTTGATATGAGTCAGACACCGACTTGATGGCACCTAACAACAACAACATTTATCATAT
This sequence comes from Pedetes capensis, assembly GCA_007922755.1. NCBI lineage: Eukaryota > Metazoa > Chordata > Mammalia > Rodentia > Pedetidae > Pedetes > Pedetes capensis. Next base: position 66,213 of record VMDO01002983.1, on the reverse strand, counting down.
ATTACCCTACTTATTACCCCCAATAACCCTATAAGAGAGAAATAATTCATAATATGGGGCTGGGATTTAGCTCAGTTGGTAGAGTGCTGCGCTGCAGTCTCTGAGGCCCCGAGTTCAATTCCCAGCACCGCAAAAATGGGAGAAGGACCTGGCAATCCACTCCCAAGGCAATCCCGAAACAGTCAGCCATTGAAAACCCTATGAGGGTCGCTATGAGTCAGACCTGACTCGACAGCACCTAACAACAACAACAATTCATAATATATAGAAGCCAAAACTACAGTTCCAAAAAATTAAGTAACACGTACAAGTTTGTTCACTAAAATAATGAAAAACTAGTAACAACCTAGATGCTCAATGTCTACCAATGAGGAAATAGTTAAGTAAATTCTAACTTACCCATTGGTTGGAGAATACATTAAGTATAACGATTACAACAAATATTAATTGTACTAGAAGATGTTTAGGTAATAATTTTTAGCAAAAAACATTTTCAGCATAATATACACAAGTTCACATGTTAAATTTTCTAGGAAAAAATACATTTAAAACTTAAGAGTTTGTCTCTAGGTGGTGGACTATGAGAATTTAATATTTTATTCTGTATTTTCTGAATTTTTGGTAATGATCAGTAATCATTTGTTTAATAAGAGAAAAAAAGTTAATTTAATAAAGAAACTCAGCATTGCACTGCTAGTCAGCCATATCTCGCAGACCAAGTTGTTGTTGTTGTTGTTAGGTGCCGTCAAGTCGGTATCCGACTCATAGTCATAGTGAACCTCTATACAACAGGGGAAACACTATTGTCAGTGCTTCTCTGCTGTTCATAGGGTTTGCAATGGCAGATTGATTTTTGGGAGGGGGTTGCTGGGTCCTTCTCCCAAGCCTACAGCTTCTGGTGTTCCCAGGCGGTCTCCCATCCAGGTACTAACCAGGCCTGACCCTGCTTAGCTTCTGAGAATTGAGGGGATTGGATGCCACAGGGCTACAGCTGCAGGCTCGCAGACCAAGAGTCCGGTCTAATTGGGGTCTGTCCACTTTATGACATCATCTCCACAGAATGAAGCAAAACATAACATCATGGTCACACCATTTCCATTCTATAAACAAACAACAGAATTCCTGGAGGAGAACCCTGCCAGGTAACGGTGTCAAAGCAACAGTATTCGGATATAATACATCCAAGCATCAAAACAGTATCTAGAATATTTTTAAGTTATGTACATTTGTTTCTGCTTAAAATTTTCCATTTTCATCTTTTAAAAATATTTATCCATCTATTCAACCTTTTAAGACCCACATTAAATCTGTTTGGAACAAGCTGAATTGAGGGTAAATAAACAGCCTTAATAAAATGAAAAAATTCAAAATGGAGCAATAACTCTTTACAAAATACTTCACGGATATCAGTCATTGTGAAAGACAGTGAGGGCAAAGAAACTTTTTAAAAAATTCTAAACTCAAAAGTGTCAAGTGAAAGAGAAGCTGGAATATAAACTCAAATAAAAATTTTTAAATGTTTAAAGCTCTGGTGTAAAACTGACTTGCCTTAATTTGATAGTATAACCATGGATGTATTTTAACTTAAAATGTCTCCACTTAGCTTGCCTGCTTGAATTCCTTTCTGTTGCTTAATTTCCAAACAAGAGATATTACTGCTAGTTTTAAATGGATGAATCATCTGAGAAGGGTCTCTCTGACACCGCTGACAATGTACTTCTAAAAACAGAAAATTATAGATTATCAGAGAAGGAAGCTTAGAAGTATCAGTTTAGAGTCTGAAGCATGTCTTGAGAGGCCACCCAAAAAGACAGCTTTCCTAGTAGTCCCAGCCCTGGGCTCTAATCTCCATCCCACAAACAGTGCATTCCACTAATTCCAAGAGGGGGCAGGGTCAGGCATCACCAAACTTCTGGTCACTGTAGATGCATGCAGAGGGGTGCAGCTAAGGAAGCAACGCAGCAGCCCAGCAGGTGGTAGAACTAAACCCCCACCTTGACAGGCACCTGAATGCCATCTGCTCTGGGGTCTCCAGCTTTCCCTTGGAGTTTTTTCTCCGCCTTCTCAGAGACTGTCATCCCTCTGCCCAGGTCTTCTCAAATTCTAGCCTTTATCACCTATTTTGCTCTAGTTTCCTCATTTTCGAAGAACTCTCTCCTCTGGTTTTTTTCCCTACTGTAATCTCTACTCACTCAAAAATTTGCATTTGTTATTGTCATTAGGTGCCATCAAGTTGTGTCCTACTCATAGCAACCCTCATAGTTTTCAGTGGCTGACTGTTTCGGGATTGCCCTGGGAGTGGATTGCCACATCCTTCTCCCATTTTTGTGGTGCTGGGAATTGAACTCAGGACCTCAGAGACTGCAGGGTGGCACTCTACCAATTAAGCTAAATTGCATTTGTTAGTTTTCTTATTTGTTTGTGGTTAGGTTAGTTTCATTCTCTTTCAGGCTTCTTAGCATGTAGGAAATAGTAACACTAGCTACTTCAGTACATTGTCCAATTTTTCTGGAAATGTCATATGGTTTTACCCCTCCATCTTTCAACTCTGAGCTCCTACAGAGGTGGGATCCTTTTTAAAAATTATTTCGTTCTGCCGTTTTTGAGCATAGCTCAGTGCCAACTGCTGACCACTGCATAAGGGCAGAGAAACTTAGATCCAGAATCTAGCAAGATGCATTTGTTTGTCACAAAATCTAGGCAGCTCTTCTCTGTTCTGGCAGAGGATCAAAAAACTGCATGACCCTACCACAATCACTACCAGAAAGAAAAAAAAAATTCCAACAAAAAATTGTTTTGTCTAAGGGAAGCTGCTGTTCCCCTCTGGAACACTGTTCCCCCCATACTGGTTGCCCTTTACTCCTTGCCCTTCCAATATTCCTTTGAGTTACATCCCAAATTCAAGTTATTACAATATCCAAATGTCCTACAAGTACCATGCCCCCTGACAAACAGCTCATGTGTAAAATGAACAAATGCTTTGATACTGAAATTCCTGGGGGTCCTGGGATATCACTAGTTTCTTCATTATCTGTCAGTCCAAAGGAAGGGGAGCACTCCAAGGTTGGTGAAACTTCCATTTTCTACAGTGTTACCAGCTGAAACCTTTTCTGTTGAGTCAAACCCATGTCGTCTTCATCTATAGATAGCCCTTCTCAAGTTCCCGTAAAGATTGTGTTGCAGGTTCTTATTTTCACCTTAAAACTCAACTCTCTAACCAAGAAGTTCACTCATTGAGCTGGGCATGGTGGCTCATGCCTATAATCCCAGCAACTCGGGAGGCAGAGGCAGGAGGATCGCAGGCTCAAGGCCAGAGGTAGCCTGTGTAATTTAGTGAGACATTGTCTCCAGATAAAAAATAAAAAATGGGCTGGGAGTGCAGCTCAGTGGTAGAGTACTTGCAAAGTATGTGCAAGGCCCTGGGTTCAACCCCCCAGTATCAAAAAAAAAATAAAATCACGTATGTAGCTTCCTGATTCATTAGACTTATTTCTTGTTAGACTAACCTAACTACAAAGGCCATCCTTCATGTCAACTTCTAAATAAATCCTTGTGGGGTTGGGGATGTAGCTAAGTGGTAGAGCACTTGCCTCACACTTGCAAGGCCATGGGTTTGGTCCTCAGCACCAGGAAGGAGGAAAAAAGTGCTTGCTTCCTACTCCTCTGGGCTTTTGCAATTGCCATTTGTCTTCCTATGAATTCCTCCTCTCTTCTGAGTTACTCTCTCATGAATACTGATTCTGAAAAGCCTAACTGCAAGCTAACTTCCAGAGAGGCTTGAGATGACTCACCTAGCCACCTGGTCCTTCATTCACCTCCTCATATTATCCCTCTAGGTTTTCATAATCAGTTGCTCAATTACGCTCATTTAAAATATTTAAGATATTAAATATCTTCCTTTGGTATGTCTTCCTCATAGCCTGTAAGCTGTTCCTGGGCCTGTGCTGTGTCTTCCTAACATATTCTGTGTGTCTGCAGCACATACCTAGCATATACAGAAGCTTGTCAAGTATATCTTGAATGAATGGTCCACCCCAGGCACACTGTAAGCGCCTCCAAAACCAGAACTGCCTCTGTTAACACTTAACACATCTCCACAACTTCTGGCCCAGCTCTTGGTATGACAGCCACCACACATGCAAAGAAAATGCTTTCCAGAACTTATTTTTCCTCCTCCGTGACACACTTCATTGTTGCTTTGAGACTCCTTGCTCAAGCACCTTCAGCAAGATTAAATAGAACTCCCACCATTTAGAGATGCTATTCCAGCAGGGTGAACCTGAGGAAAATCCATCAGTGACCCTAACCAAACCCTGAAAGGTGACAGAGACACTAAAAAGAAACTCATCCTCCCGTTTGTTATCTAGTGTTTTCTAATGTGACACTAAAACATCCATTTTTAAACTTTTCAAGCATGAGCTTGCTATGCTCAGAAGTCAAGAGCATGAAAAATTCCATGGTGCCAGGCCACTGGAAAAGTCACTGCTGCTCCTCTCCTTTGGCAAGGGGGAAAAAATGACAAAAACTAAAGGTACCTCAAATGACCCACTGCCTCCTAGGGCAGGCCAACCTTGGCTGTGACTACTTTAGCCATTTGCCCCCTAACAGAGCTAGGCTGGGTATATTTATTGCTCTCTCTGCAGTCCCAACGCCTTCACTAGGGGCTCTAAGACTGTTAAAATTGCATAACTGTAGAGTTACTCTGTACCAGGATCCAAATTTAAATGAACTGTTAGGTTGCTGGGCAGCCTTGAAGGCCCTCTGGGAAAAGTCATCAGAAAGCCCAAAGTTCTGTCAGGGTTCCAGAGCTCCCTGGCAGGGTGGCAAAACCTAGTTATATGCATGAAAGCAGAAGGCAAGACAAGAGTCTCACAACAGAACTTGGTAGCTAGAAAGCCAGTTTATTTGAGGTATGAAACCTAGAAATTTGCCAGCTACAGAAAAGTGAAGTAAATTAGGGAGAACAAGGAAATTACTGGCTAGGAGACAGAGTTATTATGGATAGCTGATTTCACTGTCCAAAAATTTAGCCTGCATTTATTCTCAAAATTATCCAAATATTTCAGCAATTATCTGTTTATATGGTTGTTGTCTGGACATTTCCCAACTGTTTTTCTCTGGTCTTTTACACAGTGTGAAAATTATTTGCTGTTGAAACCATTTCCTTACTTCTCTCACAACCTGCAAAGCCTAGTCTATGTGCCCTTCCAGGTCCCAAAAGGTTTGGACTTGGAAAGATTTTCAGCTGGCCTAACACAATGTTCTGTAACAGAAAGAAAAAAAAAATTTTTTTTCACTTATGGTACAAAATTGAGTTTGAGTTGTATATGTATCCCCTCCAATAGCACTATGGACAGTGATGCAAATTTGTTTTATAAGGACAGTTCAGTTTTCTTCAATAACTCTGGATCTAGAACATAAGATGTGCAATGATACAAAACAACTTTCTCACCTTGAAACAAGTTCAATATTACCTTGCCTATGAGCACTTTGCAAGCCAAGTTCTTTTTGTTTTGTACATTTTAGAAAACAAAACTCATAAATATCAGTGCATGAGTCATTCACATGGAGGTGACTTATAATTCAAATTAACTGTAAATGCAAGCAATTTGAAAAAAATTAAGGCCTTATGTTCAGCACTGTCACTACATTTGTTAGGTATTTCATCACTGTGTGGAGGCGTTTAGTTCCAGGCTAACATTTGGACAGATGGAAAGCTCCTCTGGAGCAAGTGGGTCAAAAGAGCCAGCTCTGCCATGCCTGGAGGGCCGAGGGGGCAGCCTCAGAGATGCACAGCTTTCCCATCTCAGTCGCACCACGGGGGACACAGCGCTCCCTGCATTTGAGAGGGCATATCAAAAAGACCAGCTAGCTGAGAGGGTTGTGAAATCTCTTGTAAATTAAAAAGTGGTGGACAAATGTTCCCTGTTGTTTCTAGCATTGTTTGTATGAAGGGGTTTTCCCTGCACATGTTTTCTCCTGCAGGTATTTTGGCAACCATGATCCAATATACTCATCAAGTGATTAGTGATTTTTTTCAGAGTGAGGAGAGAGGTAAGAGGGAATGAAGGAAAGGAGAGAGAAAGGGATCAACATAAATGTTTAACAACTCATGTAACTGTATTAAGCATATATAGAATAAAAATTGTGTGCACAAAGAATTTTCAATATAGGGAAAATCTTATCATGATCTTATTTTAAGAGGCAAGTAGCATGTTTTCATCTACATATTTAAAGAAAAAATACTAACTGCCCTAAGAATTATAGCAAGTTAATTGTGGCACATTTTCCTTCCTTTTTAAAGGATTTTTCTGCATGTTCCAAGTTGCCTTTTATAAATATGTCAGCCTTTATAATCATAAGATAATAATCATAAAGTAATGACAAAAAATACCATGAAGAATTCAGGAAAACAGTGTGCAGGTGGGTGTGCATCCATACATACCTACATATGTGTGTCCCTAGCATGCCTTATCAGGAGCAGAGGCACTAAATGAGATTTTTGGTAGAATATTTAGGAGAATCAGATTAAGCATCCCTCCCTTTGCAGGAGGGTTCTGGTTCTGGTACAGGCCTCAACAGGAATGTGTTTCACACATTCCAAAACAGTCTCATGGTTCACAAGCTCCAACACATTTAGGAGTAATGGTATCATTCAGAAGTCACTATACTAATGCTCGCCGTGTCAGCCATAGAGGCAAAAGCAAGTGCTCTTTGCATTACTGACAGAGAAAAGGAATGAGATGAGGCATCTATAAGGACACCTAAGTATGTAGTCATTAGCCCACATGCAACCTACAGATCCTATTTAAAGAGATTTGTAGAACTGGAGACATTTTAGCCTGCCTCTGGTCCAAGTTCTCCTACCCTCTCCCCAGTAGATCTCAAGTGGTCTGATGATTTAAACAACATCCATACTCTTGCCACTCCTCATTCACTTGTCTAGCCACCTGTGGCCTCTGAAGTCCTCCTACTAACCCTAACCTTTGTCCTCCTACAGACTGTTATCCACCCAGCAGGCAGAGTGGTCCTTTTAAAGCAAGGCAGCACATGGTACTATTCCAGTCAAAATCTACTCCACTCTGGATAAAATGCAAAGGCTTTGTTGTAGTTTAATTTTTCTGACTCTGGCTTCTTCAACTTTATCTCCCACTATGCTCCTCCAAACTCACCAGTATTTGGCACACTGGCCTCCTCAGTCACAAGATTTATTTCTTTTCCCATCAGATTTCACCTCAATTGTCACCTTAGTTTTAAATATGGACAGTCAGAGTTAGCAAATAAAAATGCAGTATATCCAGTCAAAGGTGAATTAGCTATTGTTGTTGCTGTTGTTAGGTGCTGTCGAGTTGGTTTCTGACACATTTCAACCCTAGGTACAACAGATGAAACACTATTGTTGTGTTTCTCTACTATTCATAGAGTTTTTAATGGTTGGTTGATTTTTGGGAGTGGGTTGCCAGGTCCTTCTCCCAAGCCTACAGTATCTGGTGTTCCCAGATGGTCTCCCATCCAGGTACTAACCAGGCTCAACCCTGCTTAGCTTCTGCGATCTGACAGGATCAGATGCCATAGTGCTAGAGCTGCAGGCAAGTTATAAATAAACACCAATAAATGTTTAGCATGAGTGTGTCCAAATATGAGCTTACCAAAGGAGATAAGGCTATAAGCAATAGAAAGTAATGAAACAGAGCTCAGCACCATCAAAGGTGTTGGTTAAGAGAAAAGAATGCAGAGTGAGGGAGATCTGGAGTTCCTGGGAGTGTGACTCTAAAAAAGGAAAAGCTATGGACCAGAAGGCCTGCAGCCATACAACTATGGTGCCCAATCCTGTCAAATCTCTGAAGCTAAGCAGCGTCAGGCCTGGTTAGTACTTGAATAGGAGACCGCCTGGGAACATGAGGTGCTGTAGGCTTGGGAGAAGGACCTGGCAGCCCACTCCCAAAAAACAACCAGCCATTGAAAACCCTATGAATTGCAGAAAAGCACAACAATAGTGTTTTACCTGTTGTATGTAGGGTTGCTATGAGTCAGACACTAACTCGACAGCACCTAACAACAACATGGACCAGAATAAGAAATGAAAGCATTCTTGGTAAAGAAACAGTGTAGTCAAGATCACAGCAATGGAAAATTGCAAGATACTGGTAAAGAACCAGAAGCAATTTAATTAATTCAAGTAAGAGAGGGAAGGGAGGAAGTAGAGCAGGACCTGGAAAGACAATGGTACCCATTGAATGGTGCCAACCCTATCCCCCGGGCCTCTTTCCCAGCTTCTTTCCTCCCAGTCTCTGATTCTCCATGGATTACTCTTCTGTGTCTTCCAGTCAAGCTCTCCCTCCTTCTCTAATCTTCCTAGCAGGAAATCATCTCTCCCTTCTCTATGCACCCTAAAAAGGATTTTTTTTGCACACTGATTCCAACTGGAGTCCTATGACACTAAGAGAGTTGGTCTCTTCCATCTTTATCACCCATATAAGGCCCCCTGCATGGTAGGTTCTCCATAAATGAGTTCCTTTGAATGCTGGGGAGATTAAGTATTTAAAGACAATAAATATGGTGCCTGTGGTCCTGGAACACAAGACAAACTAATCATGGCAATGGCCTCAGCTATGGGGTTTCTGTGAGCTGTGAAAGGGCTATGTCTGAGAAGCCTATGGGGTTTCCCACCGAGAAGGGAAAGCTCATCTGGGTCAGCAGGGTGGAGAAGCCTGTGACATAAACTGACAGCCCAACATTTAATGGGAGTTCAAGTCAGATAATGGCATAGGACAGGTAGTAAGAGCAGACACAGACTCTACAGACCATGATACCTCCATGAAAGTCCTGCCTTAGCCACATGCAGCCTTCATTGCACTGCTTTCATCTGAAAATTTCTTCATCTGAAAAGTGAGTACAGTAGTCCTCAGCTCACTCGGTTATTCTGAGGATAAATTGAGATAATCCTTGTAACGCCCTTTGCAAAGTACCTGGCACATAGTTTCAAATGTAGTATGTTAGCTCATACTGCTATCAGACCAAAAGTATCTATTTAGTGCCTTTTATATGCTGGACACTCTTAGCTGCTGGGGATATAAATATTTAAAAAGTTATCACATTAACTCCAAAATGTTGGGTTTATTGGTAAAAAAGAAAAAAAAAGAAAAAAGAAAAGAAAAGAAAAAAGAAAAACACTATAAGAAAAAGATAAGGAGATATCTCTTTAGGGAGATAGGAGCTGGGATTTAGCTCAGCTGGTAGAGTACCACTCTGCAGTCTCTGAGGTCTGGAGTTCAATTCCCAGCACCACAAAAATGGGAGAAGGATGTAGCAATCTACTCCCAAGGCAATTCCAAAACAATCAGCCACTGAAAACCCTAGAACGGTCACTATGAGTCAGACATGACTCAATGGCACCTAACAATTTAAGGAGATGTGAGATAGGACCAGTTTGTAAACTTAGTTTGCTACAATGTCAGGGTATTCAAATGTCGATGTCCTACAGACAACAGAGGATATAGGATTTAAGAGCTCAACATGAGAACTAGAGTCAGAGAGCCGTCTCTCATGAGGAACAACTGAAACAATAAGAACAGTGAGCTCAGTAAGAAGATCAGAACAGGCTACGTGTTTATACTACCTCCAATGACAGGTTGCCATAGGAAGCCAAGGAAGAAGACAAAAGAAGATCAGCCAACAGTAGATAAAGTTGGCATATCCAACTGCAAATCACAAGTGTCATACAAGGAGCATATGGTCTCTCTCCAAGGTATGGGACTGCAGAGAAAGGACTGGTAGGAGAGGAAGAAAGGCCAGGGTAGCAATAGCCAAGATATGGAATCAACCTTATGTGTCCATGAACAGATGAGCAGATAAGAAAATTGTGGTATATAACTACCATGGAGTTCTATTCAGCCATAAAGAAGGATAAAATTACCACATTTGCTGGAAAATGGATAGAACTAGAGATAATCACTTTAAGCAAAATAAACCAGACCCAGAAAGACAAACATCACATATTTTCTCTCATATGTGGATGTTGGACTTCAATATATAGTCAATGTTAAATTATATAAGGCATGAAAGTAGAAGGGGCCTATGTAGAGAAAGACAATGGACTAAAGAGAAGGGGGAGGGAGGCAAGAAGAAAGGGTAATGGAAAAGGAAAGGCAATATCACATATGTTGCCCATAAGGCAAAACTGGCATCTATATATAGAGAAAGATGCACAAACAAGACATGCAAGTAGAAGGGGAACATTGGTGGGGAAGAGAGTAATGTGGGAGGTGAACATGAGCAATGTGCAATGATATGCATGTATGGAAATGTCAGAGTGAGACCCATTAAGTTGTACACTAAAAAATTACTAATAAAATTACCGATAGTGAAGGAAGAACAGTGTAGCTAGATGCAGCACTGATAAGGGCTTAAGGACTTATGGTGTCATGCAAGTGGTGACATAGTTCAGACCTAGTGAGAGCTGGAATTTCGACCCTATGTACACCATTAAATGCCTTCCAGTGGGCCACCTCCTCCTAAAGCACATTTTCATTACTTAGGGACTAATTACACACTGCAATTTAACCCATGATGAAAAGCTTTCTGTCATTTTGGCTGTTTCTTTATGCTAAGCTAGGTGGAGTTCCAAAATACAGAAAGGACAGAAGTCATGTGAGTTCACTTTACTGTCTGTTACAAATGCTTTAATAATCTTTTCTGTCCTTTTCTCTCTCTCTATCTATCTATATCTGGGGGTGAGAAGAAAGTGGTGAGGGAGGAAATTGGAAATGTCCAAAGGAGAGCAGCCATGGCATAGCAAAGATGAAAGCAAGGTTGAGACTAAAATTTACCCAGGAACAGGACTAGATGTCCTACAGACAACAGAGGATATAGGTAATAAGAGCTCAGCATGAGAACTAGAGCCAGAGAGCCATCTCTCATAAGGAGCAACTGAAACAATAAAAACAGGTATAGAACTAAAACAGAAGAAAGGCCAGGTGAGATCAAGAGTAGCCAAGACAGAGAAAAGGTAAGAAAGGAGGGTGACAACCACAAGGAGTAGGGAAAGGTTGACTCTTGCATTTTGCTTTTTAAATGCAGCTCCAGCCTTGGGCATTTGTTTAAAAAATTAGTTTCCTGTGCAGGGATGTGACATGCACACGATAGGCATGTTGTCTAGCAATGTATGAGGACCTGGATTCAATACCTAGCACTGGAAAAAAAAAAAAAAGGTAGTTTCCTAAGCCTTAATTCAGAGCTTAATTCAGAATCAGAAGCATTGGGGGCAGGTCACCAAATTGCATGGTGCTTGATTCCCTGCTCCTGGAGAGTCTTACATATGCTAGAGTTCAATAACTATTGAAGTAGAGGAAAGCCTCTGAAAGTAAGGAATATATATACATATATACATACATATATATATTTGATGGGGCTGGGATTTAACTCAGTTGGTAGAGTGCTGTGCTGCAGTCTCTGAGGTCCCAAGTTCAATTCCCAGCACTGCAAAAATGGGAGAAGGACCTGACAATCCACTCCCAAGGCAATCCCGAAACAGTCAGCCATTGAAAACCCTATGAGGGTCGCTATGAGTTGGATACTGACTCGAAGGCACCTAACTACAACAACATATATTTGATACACTAAACATAAAAGTTACCATTGTAACCCTTATCAAGTGTACAGTTTAGTAAAGTATGTGCACACTGTTGTGCAATCCATCTCCTCAACTTTTTCACCTTGCAAAAGTGATCACTATACATAGTATAGATTATTACCCTTAATGATTATTTGTTAATAGCTTTGCCTAAGGCTGGCTAGCTATCCTAGATTCAGAGCTGATAAGCAGGCCAGAGAAAACAGATACTGCTGCAGACATCGAGGTTTATGGGTCAGAGTCTAAACTGGATTGGTTGAGAGATATTTTGATTGCCTTCTTAGGTTGCCATCAAAGCAAACATTCCAGGTATTGTAAGAGAAATGATTAATATGAAATATACATTCGAAAAATATTAATTTTGATCTAAAACTTTATTCTTTATGTTTTGGCATTTGTATTTTTTTTTTCATCTAAAATTTCTAGCTGCAGATTGTCATTTGGAATGCTTGCTTTTCATCAGGTCAACATTGACATATATTCAGAATCTTTATGATGTACTGTTATGTCTGTTTTCCCTGGAACACAGATGCACATACATTTTTATGGACAGTAGCAAATGTGCCACTATGTTGATTTGTTGTCATTTAATATTTATTGACAAGCCACAATATGCTGGGCATTGAGATGTTTTTCTATTCAGAATTCAATACTCACTGTCAAACCAATCTAATGAATTGCTCCTGATTTGAGGCCCATGGTCAAAAGGTCTTTACATTTTAGGGCTTTCTTATGACTTTTCTAGATTTTACTAAGTCATTTAGCTTACATTTTCACATTGCAAGTCAGTTCTTTTTTGTAAAGATTTGGGGTTAGTAGTTACTGAAATCACATACAAGTAAGAATCTTTATGTATTCCATATTATCAGTATTACAGGTATAATACTATTGTAATTAAGTTATTCTTTTTTTTTTCAGTATGGGATGAGGTTTGAAGCCAGGTCCTTGCACATGCTAGGCAAGTGCTCTACCACTGAGCTGTAACGTCAGCCTCTTTTTTTGCTTTTTATTTTGAGACAGAGTCTTGCTAAGTTGTGCAGGCTACCTCTGGCCTTGAACTTACGATCCTCCTTCCTCAGCTTCCCAAGTTTCAGGGATAACAAGCATGTGCCACAGGGTCCAGCTTGGTGTCGTTTCTTAGTCAGGTTGTTTGTTTTGTTTTGCTTTTGAGACAGGGTCTCACTGTGTAGTCCAAGCTGGCCTTAAACTCACTGTAGCCCAGGCTGGCCTGGAACTCAAGATCTTCCTGACTCAGCCTCCTAAGTGCTGGAATTATGGGCATGTGCCACAACATTCAGCTTGTAATTAAGTTAAGTTGCCCCCCATTTAAAGTAGAAGTTTTTTGTTTGTTTACTTGCTTTCAATGGGGGGCGGGGGTGTTGAGATAGGGTATCATTTATTTAGCCCAGGCTTCCTTCACAATCCTCCTGCCTCAGCCTCCCAAGGGCTGGGATTATAGATATGTGTCACCATGTGTCACCATCAGCTAAAAAAATACAGCCTTAAAAATGAGTTCACTTTTTTTTGGAGGGAGAGTTGGGGAAAAGTTGTTCAAGAGGTGGTAGGTTATAGTTAGGGGAAATAAATTCTGGTTTTCTATTGCACAGCTCAGTGACAATAGGCAAAGGTAATATACTATATGTTTTATAAAAGCTAGAAAATATAGAATGTTTTTATTACAAATAAATGATAAATGTTTGAGGAGATAGACATGTTTTCCCTGATTTAAGTATGACACAATGTATGTGAATATCAAGACATCATATAGTAACCCCATAAATATGCATAATTTTTAAGTGCTCATTTAAAATAAAAAATTATAAAATAAAAAGGCCATTCAGTGATTTTTAGATATTCATGTTGTATTATATCTCTTTTGTTGTTAGGTGCTATCGAGTAGGTATCCGACTCATAGTGACCCCACGAAAAATTAGCAAATCACTATTTTCAGTGCTTCTCTTCTATTCATAGGGTTTTCACTGGCAGATTGATTTTTGGGAATGGGTTGCTGGGTCCTTCTCCCTATATCTCTTTAGTAAATACATAATCCTTTCTAACATATGGTACTAGATAAATTTCCATTGAAATATTTATTTAAACCTCATTTTGTAGTAATTACATCCAAAGTGTGCATCATGGTCTCCTCTATACAACCGTTTGTATTAACAGAGGGGATGATAAACCTCTTTACATCTATGTACAGAGTCCACAAAATTTACTATTAAAATCCAACTGAAAGGTGCCCTGTTAGCGCAGTAAATGGAGGATCAGTCTCATAAAATCCAAATGAAAAGGGGAGAAAAATCTCAGTTGTTACACAAAAGCCATAAATATTTTCTCTTTAATTTGCATAATAATCCAATATATCACTCTGTTTTACACAGGGAGAAATAGGGGCACCACAAATTAAGTCATTTCCATAAAGTCTCACATAGCTAGATAAACTAATGTCTTCTGACTTGAAACACATTTCAAAGAGACTTGATCATTTTTTATTAATACCTTCATGGACAAAAAGGAAAACAGATTTTCTTGGAAGGATCATTACAGTCTCCTTATAGAACTGAGAAAGGCTCTGGTTTTATTAAAGATATGTGTTAGAAAACATATGGAAATATCAGTAGAAGTGTTTTTATAATATCAGCAGAGTCTGTGGACTGTTAATTAGATTTCCCACCAAGGAAGGTACCGAGAGGGGAGGATGAGACTAGGCACAAAATCAAAGTCTTTTCACAGATGAACCACATTTTAAAAATTTGCAGGAAAGCCTATGAACATACTACCACTGGTTGCTGCTTTAAGTGTTTTGCAGTATTGAAGAAATAATGCAAATGTCTTTTACCAACATAGGCAATAAAATAAATATGTGTTATACCACAAAGTCATTGTTCAAAAATCCATTATGAAAACCATGAACACTGACCTATATTTTTATATATTTTGAATTTCCTATGATGTGCATTAATTGCTTTCACTACAAAAATCCATTTCTACTATTTTGAAGCTTAACGGTGAGATTTTCCACTTTGTAGATTATCTAGGTCAACTTTTATGTTGCAATAAATTACAATAAATTGAAATTGTGTGCTTTCCTTGGTAGTGTCATATTTTTCAGGATTTTCTATGGCAGGAAATATTTATACATATTTTATATCACAAACGAATTTTAACATTATTTTGAGACACACACAAGTTTCCAATAGTACCATATTCTGTGGTAAATGGAGCCACCTACCATTTTGTAGTGTGCATGGATATCTGAGAACTTAGTACTGTTACTTTTGTGATAAACATTAATATTCCCAAGTGTCTTAAGAACACTTAGCTCTTGGTGCTTTACAAGACACTGAAAACATGACTTGATTACATTTAATTTGATTTCAATTAAAAAGCACTTAAGAAGTTTCTCCTGAATTAGATTACACTGAATGTTTCTATAAAACACACTTCATTATCTGAGGTAGCTTTAATTTAAAATGATCACAGAGAGTGAAAAACACTGTTCATTTTAATAAAATGGGCTTAATCCCATATCATTATTTTATAATAGCATGTTGTAGATTTTGGCTTATTAAATAAACGTACAGGAGCACTAGGGAAAACATTTAGAATACTGAGTGCTTTGTTCACAGTTCACCCAAGACAGAACTGGTCATACAGCTTCTAAGTCTTAGCAAACCCCAGAAATGCTGTGTTAAAAAAAAAATTGCTTAAATAAAAATGAGGGGATAATACTGACACTGAAGTGAAAATACAGCCTTTTTACTTGAATTTTTAAGCAGTGAATTTTCCAACTAATTAAAAATGAAAATGAACTTCTGACTTATTAGGCAACAATAGCCAAATAAACACAAGGTGTGCCACCAACCTCCTTGACTTTCTGAAGTATAACATTTCCCCTTTTAAACAAAGAAATATCTTGACATCAAATTATTATGTGTTTATAATCAAGACAAAAATCAGGAGGTGTTTTGTTTTGTTTTGTTTTGTTTGTCTTCTCAACACTGTCGACAATTTTCAAGTGTTATTATTCTACAAGCCCCAGTTTGTGTTAACATTTCCAAAGGGAAAAATGATGACTAAAAACAAAACCATGATTAAGAACAAATGTGCCAATGTCAGTTATTTCATACTACGCAAAAACGGCATGGCTAGCCTTCATTGGACAGAGGCCTGCAGACACATTTGGCATGCCCATCACTGATATTTCAGGAATAAAGGCAACTTAGTGGTTTGTGGTTAGTGATTAAGCACCAAGTTAACTTGTTGTGTGTGTGCTTTATAGAAAAATCTGCATTGCTCTGAGCATTTCACACTTTGTAACAATATCTTTATTATGCCCTCCAGAATTAATTGACCTAAAATCCAGTGAGTCTACAATATATCTATTGGATAATTAGAACTCTAAGGACCAAGAAATAAAACACATTATTGACTTTTAGATCTTCAATCAAGCAAGTATTTTACAGCTGCAATTTGTAGAAATTACTTCATTTTTTCCCCTTTATTAGTAAATGATGATGGGGTACAGAGTAATACAACATTGGCTTTTTCCATTAAATTATTTCCTTTTAATGTGGCATCATATGAAAATCTGTGCTAGTGATCTGAAGTATATCAGTGTTATTAATACCTCTCCAAATTTAGGATTAAAATCTAAAAACAATGCTACAACCTTTAGCGCAAACAGCACTTACTCTCACATCCTAGGTGGATCTCTTCTGAAGACATATAACTATGAAACTTTATAACTATAAGCTTCTTTGGAAGTCTGATGACCTTGACAGCAAGAACAGCAGGGTATGGGGAATAGTGACCCGGTTTAGTGACCAGTAGCTACAGATATCAGAGAATGTGCTTGTTGTCAATGAACACTGCTGAAATCTGTCTATACCACACTGGAACAATCAATTTTGTAAATGATTGCAATAATCAAGGAAATTGCCTAATTTATAAATCCTTGCATACAGCATTTTAATGGATTCCTCCATTTTAATGCTGATGCCTTCAGAGCTAAATGAATTGTTGTCTGGGCTGTCATTACACAAAATGATAAAAACATTGTGTCTGGTGGAGAAACCACATCTCATGGATATTCAGACCTTCAACTCATAATCACTCATTAGTGACTTCCACAAAAGTTTCACACTGCTGAGCTTTAAGAGGAGAAAACAGCAGGCATGTTTGTGTCTACCTCTTTGTGCAAACCCTGTCAAGTTTTGGAATTTGAATGAATTACCTTGGAGTGAACTGTAATGTACTGGATGCATCCCTAGTTCTGACAGCCCCCATCATAACAGTTTTTCTCTCTCCTTTTTGTCTAATGCTGTGCCATTTTTTACCACCAAACCTCAGAGTCAGCCAGCTCAGCCACTCTGAACTCACAGACCACGAATCATACCAACATGGATGATGCCAGATGTGCTAAAGCAAATATGTGATGTCCCACTCCTCACACTCCCAGTAACAGGTAAATCCACGAGTCCACCTGGAAACCCATGCTGCACACTTAGCTCTTTCCCTAAGCCCGCCACACGTAGATTGCTCTTCTCAGTTAAACCTTGGCCAATTGATTCCAGCCAATAGTGTGCTGTCAGTACTTTACTTACTGCTCAATCTCACTAACCTGACATTTATGGTGCACTGATTGGCCTCTGTCAGTGGTGCTGGTTGTAAATTCACTTTGAAAAGCTTTGTGTTAACAGCCTTCAACCAGGCTCCAAGAAGAGTACGAACAGGCAGCCTGACAATTGCTCGACCTCCTGCCCTTATTACAGTGAGTAAATCAGGGTTTGAGCCATTAGGCTGGAGCCTGGGGCCTACACAAAAAGGATTGACATGACGAAAGGTCAACCTCTGTCACACATGCGTAACAATTTGGATAATGGAATTCTGTAACTTATCTGAGCGAGGTGGCAAATGCTTACAAGGAAAACTATATTCTGCTCTGGCTTCTCTGGCTTTTATGCTAAATACTTACACCAGAGTCTGTATTTCTTGTGTAAATATACAAAGAATGTCTGAACTCATGAATCTTGGAATATATATGATTCTGAAAAAGAGAAAAGAAAAAGTGAGAGAAAGGCAGGCTTGTAGTTGTTCTATACACAGCCTTCTTTAGAACATTCCTATGCTAGTAGTGTCTCACATCCGTTCTCTGAGATGAAAGGACTTTGATATTGTGCTCATGACTCCCCAGGTAAATAATACATAGTTTTTCACATTCAACTAAAAAATTTATATCTATGATACTATACTGCAACTATAAGTAATTCCAAGATAACACAATAGACTTTTCTCAAACAATTAAAACTGTCTTAATTTACACAGTGGAAAAAGAAGGTTCCCCTGCAGGTTCCTGAGGATCGATGTTACCATAACCATATTTCTACCAGATCACTTGCAGTGATCCGAGAGGATAGATTCTATCAAATAACCTCCAAGATTCTTATTTTACTTTCTATATCCTACTTTTAAGGCAATATAGAAAAGTAAAAGTATATGATGGAAGAAAACATGCAATTATGAACCAAGAAATACTTATGACGTTTTTCTTGACATGGACTAAATTCTATGAATAAAAAAACAATTTCTGAACAATAAATAAACTGAGAAAAATAGTCCTGTGGATACAGAACACACCAGTCTTAAAGCATGTCATCTAAAGTACTGCAGTGTCAAATGTATGTTTGGATTAAGCCTCACTAACATGAGAATTTCCAAATAGCTGTTATAATTTTTTAAGTCAAGTCATTTGGGGCCTTAGAAAATTAAGGGCAGCACTGTGTAGCATGATACCTAAACTAAAAGGATAAAGACTTAAACAAACCTTTTCAAAGCCAACCTAACATACTAAGTTTTGATTTTTAACACAATGCTGGAAACCATTCCAAGAGGCAGCAGATGGGTTTACAGTTTATGTAAAACTACAAAATGCTCACTCTCTATCAAATGGGCACCTCTATAAAAGACATCCTCAAATCAAATGAGGCAAAGCCAGGGAGATACACCAGCTGTTACAATGCATAATTTAAAACATAATAGTAGCATTACTATTATTTGTAAAGAGAAATTATTTTACTTTCATGAAATTGACATACTCCAATCCAAGCTGACAGGAAGACTAGTATACTAAATGATACATTGCCAAGAAACATAATTTTTTACTTCAATATAACTGTGACAGCCACATAATTCAATTCCTTGGTATCTTGGCAATTCAGGCCAAAATGAGCCAAAATCTATACAGCAAAATATGGAGTAAATAGTTACAATACTATCACTATAACAATTTTTAATGATTTATTTTTAAATGATTACCTTAAAATGATTTTTTCAACATATAAATACACACAAATGGGTACAGTACTGTATGTATGGAATTGGGTCATTTATAAAAACATACGTAACATTTAAAATATGAAATCAATTCATTTCCTTCTTGTTCCAATTATCTATGATGATTTTGAACTAAACATTTAGCAATGTGTAATATATTTTTAATATTAATTTTCATTAGTACCTTTTGGCCTAAGCTAAATAGTAATGATGAAAAATAGGCCATTTGCCTAAAAGCAAAACTCTTATTAAATCTAAAATATTATGGCACAAAATCAAACCACAAAAAGGTCCACGTTATGTTATTCCCCTTGGTTTTCTGAAGAAAACTAGTGAATGTTTCCCACATAGTGCAAATGAAAATGACACATGCAAATTTACTCAGGCAAAGAAAGACAGGTTCTATAAAATTAAATCCCTTTCTAGTACCTTGACTGTAATCCTAACAAGTCACTACATTACCTTATTAGCAGTGTAATTTTTTAGGTTGAAAATAAGTGCAATTTATTTTGTCCTGGTTGCTAAAATTTCTTGTCAAATTAGACTTTGAATTGAAAGGCAGGAGTAATTCTAGCCTATTTTAAATTGTAACTTTATTTCAAACTTCCCTATTTTAGTCCAGTATAATTTTAAGTATATACTGTGTACATTCCTCAGGTCTAGTCATATTAAATTCTGATGTTAAGCAGAAAGGGGAAACCATGTACAACTAGATTAATTTATCTCAAGGGGAAAAGAACACATTAATAATTGAGATAATGTTTTCATAAATGTTGGAATCAAATGTCCTTTTCATTTCTTCATTAGAAAACACATTAGGATAAAAATTATCTCATTCTCATCAATAAGACCTAGTTGCTGAGAAAGATTCAGTTTTCTTTGCAAAACATTCAGAGATTTTTTTTTCTAATACATCCAAATAGTTAGAAATATATCGTGTCCAAGTATTATTGGAATAAGTGTGTATAACCAAAGGGTCATTTAACGCACACTGGAATATTTTCATTTCAAAGTATCTGAATTTATTATTTTTAAAAAACACATTAAAATTCTGATTCTAAAAGAAGTTGACCAAAAATAACTAATTTGGCTTTTAGCTTGCTAATCAATCTCATTAAACTGAAACAAAACAAAACAAAAATTACCTTGGAATATTGCTAAGAAAGAAAAGAAAAGAAAAAAAAGAAAAGAAAAACTCTTGAAATTTCCCATAAACACCTAAAAGATTCAAAACATTTTGAAGTAGTGGAATGATATTTAACTTTCTTTAATTTGCTATATTTTGAAGATTAAGATTATACACAAAGAAAATATTAACTGAAAAATAATAGCATGCTTACAAACCAACTAAACTCTCTTAAGCTGATTATATATTAAATATTAAGAAGTCATTCTTCTAGAAGGAAAATAGAGCTTTTAATGATTAATCAAAAGGAGTAACTAAGGTGAATCTGTTTGTTTTTGTAATAAGGCTTCGTGTGTATAATAAAGTACCACCACACTAAAAACAATGAACTGTAAACTGAAACAAAAATCCATCATCTACTTGGAAACAGTGATGGGAAAAGATTAGTGATCCATTTATTGTACTGAAATAAAGATAAGTAACCCTGGTAAGATCTATCAGGATCTGAGTATTGAATTCTACATATAAAGACATTTCTTCACCAGCAAATGACTTGAAAAATCATGAGGAAGAGAAACAATTACAGTTGACTTTTAAAATGAAATAGTAATGATTCAGCTGCTTTTAACTTTTTTTAAAATCCAATTTATGTCACTTTGATATTCTGGAAAACATCTAAAAGAATATATTTTTAAATGGATAATTATTACATGAGTCATAAACAATTACTGCCAAAATTTTCATATATAGATCCATTGTGTAGTCCAATTAGTGATCATTTCCAATATAAGTAATATATGATTAAAACTTTTTCACCACAGAATTTAGGCTTAAAGACTAAAATTTAAGGAGCAATGAAACATTTAGAGTCTTCTGTTGTAAATGTAACTTAATTCAAATAGTCATGTTTCATAAATCATGATGCTTAAAATTAAAAATAAACTCATACTTGATACCTTAAGAATAATTATACTAATAAAAATCTGAAACCTATTATAAAAGTATTTTGTTTTGCAAATAGACATTGACATTAAATTATCTGATCCCAGTCAGCCACATTTTTTATGATCTCCCAGGAGGCATTTTGCATGGCTGAAATTTCAAAATATCCCTCCCACCCCTCAAATGTATGCTCTTTTAACTGTTGTTACAGATAAAAATAGATTAATTATGTCCTGGATGTAGGAGTAGGGACCTATAGATTACCCAAACATATACCCAGCAAGTCTTTTCTACAACATAGAATGAACTCTATGTATCCTTCTGAAACACTCAACTCACTTACCCCCAAAACAGGTGAAAACTCATGTTATATCCACAGAAGAACCAAGAAAAAGAGAAAAAAACAGATTAAACTTTCCAGTCTGTTTACTGCAACACAATTTTTACTTCACTCATTAAGTATGAGTGAAGGTATAAAAGAAAGGTTCCATCCTTTTCAGTGTTAATATACATTGTTGTATACTAAATGTGTAGTGGCCTCCTGCCAACATCCTTATCATTCAAAGCCTTCTAGGAAAAACAAAACAAAATAAAACAATGAACTATAGGCTGTTTTCCCCATATATATGGCTTTGTCCTTTGCACTCCAAAAATGGAAAGGTATCAGAGGGCAATATCATAGAGTTCCATTTTACATTTTCAGATAGAGCAAATCTGTACCACTGAACAACTGCTTCATGATTTCCCCCAGAAAAGTATTGGCAGCCCTTTAACTATATGATATTAAAGTTCATCATACCACCACTGGAACATGAAAAGTGCCGGAAATGTTTTATAAACGTTAGTCCACATTGGAAGTTACAACTAATTAGTCAGAAACAAAAACCAACAAGAAAACTATTCAAAACCAGATGCTTTGATTATATCCCACTTAGTTTTCCTATCCAAAAGCTAGAACTTCTAACCCACCTCCATATATCTATCTGTGGCACCAAGCCATTTGCTCCTGCTCTGTTTTAGAAATTTCTGTTTTTAAAGGAAAGCCCCATTTGGTAACATGAATATGCTCATTTTTCCTCTTCACTCAGGAATCCTATCCTGAAATACTCAAAGTGTTTAATTGCCTTCCAGTAACAGTTTAAGACTGAAATGGAAGCTGGGAGCATAGGTCTGGAGCTCCATCTATAACTGCAGCAAAGGCAGCCTGTGGACAGCCCAGTCCTCACCTTGGGTGGCTGGGCTGTGAGCTCATATGCTCACTCCTCATCCCTTAGAGGAGGCTTTGCAGACACAGGCCTCAGCATCCAACCTCAACAGTCAGGTGAGGTTCTGGACACCAGGTCTGCTTTTTACAATACTATAGCTCCAGAGCCTAATATAATGCTGGCCTGGAGGGAGGCTCAGCAAAAATGGATGGATTACTCATGAGTTTCATTTCGTGAATATGGAGCAGTGCATAGTCAAAATGATCATGTTGACCAGCCACTGAGGTTAGCATGAGAGGCAGGCAAACTGTTGCAGAAATAACCCATTATCAGAGCCCAGAGATCCACAGTTTGGCCCTTGGCATTTATGAAGCTTTCTTTTCTGACTCTTCCTACTTCATTATTTCACCTGGCCACATTGAGACTTATACTATACTTAAGGTTATGGTGTCTATCATTTTGTCTTTCATAAATAACTCTCCATGGATGGAGGTGTCCAAAGATAAGCATTGATCTCTTCAGGAGTGGACCTCAGTAATCAACCATGAAGCTCTGGGAGCAATCTTGGGTTAAGATTTTTCAGATAGTGTACTTTTAAATAATAGCAATGGGTACTGGAGTATACCAAAGTGCTTGAGAGTTTTCCCCTGTTTTGATCTTCTATTTTGTTGAAAATCGTATAATTTCACTTTGCCAGGAAAGAAGCAAAACTTTGGGGTTTTGATTCGCTGTATAATTTACACAGTGCTTGGGCACTCTGAAAGTTGTAAAACATGTTTTGGTCTCTCAATTCAGCATTTACAAAGTTGGGTTTTTTCCTGAGAAAATAAGCTCAACTTTTCTTTCTCCTCTCTCCGCTTCTGTTCGTTCCTGCTCCAGACACGCAAATACACTGGAAGACCTTAGAATGGGACACAAAGATCACCCAGGTTTCTCCCAGATGCCCATTCACCTCTCTTCAATATCCTCAGCTGTGTCTCTTTTTCTCAAGATTCAGAGGTCTAATCCATCCCAGCTGATCTGAGGCGGTTAAAGTGGCTCTGAGTTCAGAAACTAGCAGGTCCTGTCTTTCTGGCTGGGTTAATACTGCACCAGGCCAGCCTCCTCCAGCCTCCTCACTGCACGTGCTTCCGACACCAGGGAAATCTATACTCCACTACCCTTTGGGGCCTAGGGAAGCTCTCCTGAAACGGCTACCCGCCCAGGGCCAGGCTCTTTGCTGGCTAAGGCTCCAGGTCCTTGGCAAGGTGCTCACCAGGGGGCCGCTTACCTCCCAGAGGTGCTGTGTGTTCCTCACGGCGCCTGCCTGCACCTTCTCCGGGGGCAGGAGCACGCCCTGGAAGGGTCCGATCCAGGTGCCCTGCTGGATCCTCTGTGCCGCGCAGATGCCATAGGCCAGGCCAGGCACGGTGCTGGTGCACAGGCACACCTCCCGTGGCAGGTCCCGCAGCCACTCCGGCAGCTCGGGCGGAGGTGCAGCGGCCGCGGCGCTGCTGGTGCCCACCAGCCGGCGCAGCGAGTGCAGCGGCCCGTGCATGGGGCACTCACCGTTGCGGTTGTCCGCGCACATGTCGCAACCTGCGGGAGACAAGCGGGAAGTAGGGAAGGGAAAGCGTTAAACCGACCTCTGGGTGGGGGTCATCCTCAGGTAACCCCCGAAACGGAACTTCCCCTCCTGCCAGAATTAGCCACCTGTGCGGGAGGTGCCGCCAAAGAGGCGCCAAAGCCACTGGGAGTAAGAGAAACGAACCTATGCCACTCCCTTGGGATTCGCAGCCCCCAAATATGCCTGGCACTGGGATCCCAGGATCCCCAAAAAGCCTTCGGAGCTGGATTGCAGATGGCGTCGTTGCGCTTTTCTCGTGCAACTCCCACAACTTCTCCTCCCCGGCTCAGCCTCCCTGCATCTCTTACTTATTCTCTGCCTCTTCCCTCCTGTCTCTCAGGCCTGCATCGGTTCGAGGTTTCTACCTGTAGGATGTTCCAAGGTGTGTTTATCGTACCCCCAAAGAGGTCCACCACTTCCCCAATCTGATATCTCGGGGAGACTTTACAGTGGCCGCCTGGGTATTTGGTTTTCCTCTTTTCACAATTGCGGGGGAGACTTTTTAAAATTACCAAGACGGTAATTACCAAGACCGCGGCTTCCTCGACTGCCTCCCAAGCACCTGTGCTACAGGGCAGAGCCGGACTGCCGCGCCGTGGAGCCCGAATTCTAGCCAGTGGCTCCTGAGTCTTGACCGCAGCCCTTGGCCACCCCAGGCACTCAAGCCACGTGGCACGAAGGGGCCAGGTGGGTTATTCTGGCGTGCAAGCTCTGGCTTGTGCTTGTGCTCAGGCTTTTCCTAGAGGCGGAAGCTGACAGCAAATTTAATGATCAGGGTAAGGGGTCTGTAATGACCAGGGTATGGCTGATTCTGAGGCTCAATGAGATTATCTGTCACTGTAAACCGAAGCTGTTGCTGAGGCTGACTCTCTCTGACTTTTCCCCGCCCCCGAGCAGCTGGAGAGCTGGGAGACCCCCACCCTCCAGGCGGGCCTCAAGGGAGCACCCAGTGTCGTTGGACTCCAACTGGGCAGGATAGGGCCAGGCGGCCGCGGGAAACAGAGCTTGCAGCGACCGCGCTGTCGAATCGCAGCGCCCTCCGGGTTATTAATGGGCCTGGTGGAGCCGCTGTGTCTGCGCCCTAGCGAGGCTGGCCTGCCCCAGGAGGCAGCATGGCGCTCCCCGCCGACCAGGCCTCCTTCGTTTGGCCTCCCTGGGGAGCCTCGGCGGCCTCGCGCAACCGAGCTCTCGGGCCCTGTGCCTGACACTTGGTGAGCCTGGACTGGTGAGGATGGTAGCACGGGATGCGCAGGTGCTGGGGGAGGAGGTCTCCTTTGGAGCCTTCAGGCACTTGCACCTGGCCTTGGTTGCAGCTAAGCCTCAGTGTGCCCTCTCTGTGCAGAAACTGCTGAAACGCCCAAGGAATTTGTAACAAAATGAGTCAGTGAGGAACAGGGAATCACAGCCCACCATGATGGGCAAACCTTCCCCTTGCAATTTGTTTCATAGCTAACTAGCAATGATTGACTGTGTGAGCATCCCATCACTGGAGGGGGTTTCCAATCAGCAGTGCCTTCCCCTCAGCCAGTAGCCACTCCTCTTAAGATAGCCCAAGGAGTGAGGGGCCTTTCTGACTTCGATTTCTTGAAGGGATCCTCAGGCCTCCAGGTGAAAAGCAGTAACCTGTTTCTGCAGGTGGTGAAGTGTCAGTGTCTCTGAGCCTCTCTTAACACAAAGGCGCCCTCTGCCAGCAACACAAGCTAATGTTAAAACTGCTCAAAGCTCCACTTTTGACCCTAGGGCCTAGATGGGAGTAATCGGGCACTTAGGCTTATGTCAGCTCCTCAGAAACACACATACTTCACTCACCCTCTCAAGCTTTTGATTGTGAAAATAAAAACTTGAAGACATTGTGAGGATGGAAAGAACAATATACTTCATTGTTACCAAGTGCCTACTATGTGCCATGCATCTGTCTTGAAGCAAACAGCTACCATCTTATCTAAGTACCATGATTCCCGTTTTGCAGATGAGGCAAATGAGGCTTCCAGAGCATTTTAACTTGACCAAGGACCAGGAAGCTAGAAAATGACAGAGAAAAGATTCATAGCTGGGTCTGCCTGATTCTAAAGCCTTTGAAACCAGAGATTTAAGAAAGACTAATGAAAGCTAAAGCCTGCAGCGGTAGCTCTGTGGCATCCGATCCCGTCAGATCTCGGAAGCTAAGCAGGGGCAGGCCTGGTTAGTACCTGGATGGGAGACCACCAGGGAACACCAGAAGCTGTAGGCTTGGGAGAAGGACCTGGCAACCCCCTCCCAAAAATCAATCTGCCATTGAAAACCCTATGAACAGCAGAGAAGCATTCACAATAGTGTTTCATTCCCCTGTTGTACAGAGGGTCGCTATGAGTTGGATACCTACTCGACGGCACCTAACAACAACAACAACAACAACAATGAAAGCTAGGAGAATCATATACCCAAAATCGTGACTCAATCAATAGAATTAAAATATTTCACTGATGTAACTATTTGGGGGCCACAAAAAAATACTCTAGTATGATTGAATTATAGAGATTTCTCTCTTTCCCACACTCTTGGGTTTGGGGAAGCTAATGTACAAGAATGAATAGGAAAGTAAATAGATAATGTCTATAACTTTTAATGTAGTGTCTGACTTCATGGATTGCCTTTCAGCACCTTAGCAAAAATAGCTAAAAACAAATGACAATAAACAAAGGCAATATGCCCATGAAAATAAATATAAATCATCCTAGGGAGCTGCTTAACCAATTTTCCTTTCTGGTTGACTCCATGAAGCTGAGAATTATGAGGAAAAGCATTTACTATTCACACCCCTAACACCCTGTCCCAGACAGTCTTTCTAAGTCTCCCCAGGGAGCATCACATGAACTATATGGGTAACAAAATAAAGAGCAATAAACTCCAGCAACCTACCCCCACAGGCAAGAAGCACACTTATAATAATAATTGTAATAAAATGCCAATAAAACCACACCTATGCCCTTTCTCCAATAAGTCCTCTAAAGCCCTCTTCAACTTAAAAAAAAATCCACTTCTATCTACAATAGGTGGAAAAAACTTAATAGTAGCATTTTGCCAAAATACTGAAAAACTGACACTCTCCCAATATCTAGACATCTACCCCCACCTTACTTCCACTGCACAGTAAACAAGTCCAATCCACTGTAATTAGTACACCCAACGAGTCTTAATTCATGAGCCACTTCATGCTATATCAAATTATTCTTCCACAGAAGGCAACCAACTGCCGTCAAAATACACATTATACTCTAACTTTTTAATACATAAAATCTCCACAACTGAAAACATTCGCTTCTAACTTATGTCTCCAAGTCCCAGAAGCGCTTGAGGATGTTTAAAGCAAGTAACTTATTTGTCAGGATTGACAAATATGTCACAGGTTGACAAACATTGTACTAGAATGTTTTCTATCCAGTGAGCCATGAGCATCTATCTGGACAGGTTTGATGGAGAAGCAGGCTAGGTCTGAAAACTACTAATAAATAAATAAATAAATAAATTACACGTTATACATTTATCACTACATCTTATACACACACAGCATTCCAAGCCAAGCAATACATAACGTGAGTCCACTTGTATTCATAAGGAGGTAAATGAATGTTCCCACTTTCTTTTAAAATCAGGGAGTTTTAAAATACAAGTTCATAATTATTATTCATAAAAATCTACATATTTGTGAGAGGTGTTTTCATATTCTCCAAGCAAGATGCTTTGAAATGTAATATTGGAGACCAAGTTCATTTTTCTGTCTTGACTTCATCTAAGTACAGGTCCCTGAGTAAGGGAAGGAGGTATCATTAGGTTGCAGACTTGCTCACCTACTGGCTTCCGAAGGCCAGGCCAAGTGAAGTGGATATGAAATGAAGAGCGAAAGTCCGTTCTCCACTTGTGAACGTTTCCACATGTGCATTTACCACTTTTACCATTTTAAATGAATCTATTTTTAAGGTAAGGAGGGCAAAGCAGGCCACAGTTTTCTTTTCTGTAATTTCATTTCTCATTCTAGGAAGGGTGAAATATAAAACTCTTGAAGAGTTTTGGTGTCTAGAAAGAACCAAAGTCGAGAGCGGGCTCGGGCAGAGCAGGGGCCGCGGGGAGTGCCCACCACTCCAAGGCCTTCACTCGTCTAAGCCTCTTCAACGCCTTCACCGCGCCTCACCACCCTCTGTTAAGAGAACCAGAGTAGATGAAAAGCACTTTTAGTGGACTAGGCGGTGGTGCCCGCTAGGGCTGTAAATCTTCCCCCGACCGCCAACGAGGTCGCAGCCTCAGTCCCGCAGGTCGAGCCCTGCGGAGCCGAGGCCCATCGATCGGCGCCCCAGGACGCGGCCCCGGGAGTGCCGCCTGCTGGCAGCGCCGCGTGAGCTCAAGGCGGTTGCTGGGAGCGTGGACTGGGCCAAGGGCAGAGGGCCGACTGAGCAGGACCGCTGAGAGCCTCCGGCACCAGCACCAGGGCTCACGCCGCTGGGCCTCAGTCTGCGCTCTTCCCCTGCCTTCAGACCCTGTAGGCTTGACGCGAGGAGAGGAAAGAGGAGAGGTGCGTGCGGCGGGGCGCCCAGACCGCAGCTGGCAGGAGGCCACCGCACCTACCGATGCTTTTTGAAGACCTCACCCAACTTCTGCCCGCGATGGGCTTCCAGGGGTGGCGGTTGACACCGCACTTCGAGGGCCCCCAATGCATTTGCCACCCACCCGGCTGGGATCCTCGAGGCCCCCACCCACCCACTTAGGAGGAGATCTGGAAGCAGATCCAAAGGCAAAGGCTAACGCCCCGCCGCCAGGAAGAAAGGGCGATTGTGGTTGCACCCCTACGTGGCGGCCAGCTCTCGGAGAATCCTCTCGGGACTCTGCAAGAGTTTATAGCTCCCGGAGAACTGCAGTCACGCTGGGCTTTCTCTGTCCGGCCTGGCTGCCTGGTTGGCCCTAGGACCAAGTGGGAGAGACAAAAGAGGGAGGAAAAAGAGGGAGAGAGGAAATGCGTATTTTATTTGTCTCCCAATGACTGTATTAATAAATTAAATAGGAGCGCTAGTGTGTGAGGGTGAGAGAATATTGCGCAGAGATAAACCTCGCCGGCCTCTGCCCCTGCGAGGCCGCCATATACAATGCGTAGATGATGAATAGGAGCCGAGAGAGGAGATCGAAGCGGGTCTGGGCTGGCTCCACTCTCTCCTACAAAACTATAGGGCAATTAATTGTGGCTTGTCCCCTCATCCTTCATCTCCTGGTGGCACATATCGATGGAGATTACTGCTGATGGACCATTTTATCACCTTAAATAAACAGTCGCCACCTCTCCTAACCTCAATCTAATATATGGCTCTATGTTCACTTTCAGGGCGCTAGATAACGAATGATGTAAAATAGTTAAATCATGCGTGTTACGGGATGGGGCTGGGCCTGCACTGGAACAGAGAGGAAAAGAAAAATAGAACAACATAAAAACCCACACGCGGATGCTGAGACTCCCTCCCACCGGAGACCAGGTCTGAAATCTAAGTCGCTTGCTACTCCTTGACAGACGGGACACATTGGGAGGGAGGGGCGCAGAGGACGTGCCTCCCAGGCACGAAGAACCTCCTGATGGGCTACTGAGTTCAAAGACCTTCCCCAAACGGACCTGCGTTTTCCAACTCAGTGGGAAGGGATTTGGGGAAAGTCAGAAAACACTCGCCTTCCCTTATCCCTTTCCCAGATCCCATAGCCTGGTTCCCCTGAACCGGACAAACCAGTGTTGGCCCCAGATTTCCTTCTCCCTCCCCAGCGCTTCTCCCCAAACCCTTGACAAGTGTGGTACTGCCAACAATGGAACTTCCAACCCTGCTTCTACACCCATGCACACACTAGCTCTGTTCCAGACACTGTTCCCTGCCCAAGAAGGCCCCCCTAAACCGGGAAGGGACAGAGACCTGCCTGGCGCTGGGGAAATTGCAGGGTGGCCCAACTCTACACCTAGACACCTGAACAGGTTTACTTCCCACCTCCCTTTCAGATACTAGGGAGAAACTTAACAAAAAGATATGAAAAGCTAATTGCCTCTGTTGAGAGACTAACAGAGGGTCCTCCATACATACACCACCTGGGACAGTGAGTGACAACCTTTCCCTACCCTCCAACAGAAGTGACAGGGTCTCAGACAACCTACCAACTTCCAGTACCCTCAAGAAGAAGCCACTATGATGGAGCCTGACTGAATCAATGCCTTCAGGCAACCCAGCAGCAAATGAGGGCGGTAACACAAGACCACAGGGAAGAAAGAGCCCCACCTCCCATGTATTTTACACTTTGCAGCACTTGACTTTTAAGAAAAGAAAGAATAAGCAGCAGCTAAGCATCCAGACTTTCAGTGGACGGTGCACCTCAATCACAGAGTAAACTGATGCACGGAGGTAAGTAACAGAAATATCCTGGAGAAGCTCACTTGGGCTAACTTGCAGTTTTGGCAGTTTTTAAATCTTTTTGTGTGAAAGAGCTACAAATTCACCCCCTGTGGCATTTGCCATAGATGCCAATAAAGTCTGAAGGTGAAAACAGCTTGATTGAAATTTTTTTTTCTTACAGAGCAACCTTGTCATGTATTGCTGATCCCAGGCAAATAGTTACTCTTCAAAAGGAAGAAGTAAAACCCCTCTTTTTGCCTAAGAAAAGGGAAACCACTCAACACCCTTTTAAATACAAAGTGACAAAATGAAGCAATGCTGAGTTGTCACTTCACAGACTTCTCTTCAAGGGAAATGGCAGAAAACTGGGGAAATCTACACATGACCAGTTAATAGATGCTTCTCTTCTGCCTCTCCCCTGCCTCTGACCAAACCCCTCCCACATACAGCACAGGAACTAGGGGCAGCTTCTGTTTTCAGTCTTTCAAGGGACCAACACACCAGCTTCCCAAGCCAAAGGAAAAGTTTCCCAGTGTTTGCAGATCTGATTTGCTTTACGCCCCTAGTTAGATTAAACTCAATGACTTTTCATCTTTATAAAACATATCCTTTAGTTTTAAAAAGAGTGCCTAAGCTTGCTTGCTGGGAGAAGTTCCTAGAAGAATGGGAGGCCTGGTCTCCCAGCATTATCCAGAGCTACTTTAGCTTCCTATTTTCTTTCTCAACATCCCTTTAATTAGTGAGCACTGTGTGGTATAACTATTATAGGGCCATCTAACTTCTTTCCCCTTCTTTCTTTTCTCCTGCACTTTGAACATTGAAACAGTCCAGTTGACTTGAAAGAAGCTAGAAAAATTTTAAAATAGGGATGATTTAAATAAAATCATAGTTCATTTCTTCTAACCAGAAAAAAGATAATTAGGCAATAAATTGCTTTAATAGCCATCTATCCTAATTCTTTCTCTCATTAATCTACGTTTTCTCTGGTGAAAATGTATTAATTCTCAAGACTATATTATAAATAAATATAAGGAGTTCGACAAAAAGCCAAGGCTTTGGGGTGTGCTGCTGGTGTCTTTTCCAGCACAGATTTAATTCAGGAAAGAAATTGCACTCTTGACAAGGCACTCCCAACCTGCAATGACTATATTTCATTTAGCAGTAAGAAATGCCTTTTCTGAAGCATTTTTATTTTTCTATTTCACAATTTTAATAGAGTTGCTTTGAAAACAATACATGAAAGAAATTCATTAGAAAGTATTTTTGAAAATCTATTAAGGCAATATAATTTTTAAAAATGTTCTGAAGCCCTGAAATATAATTCTTCTTAACTACATGAGAAAACACAATCGAATCTCCTATTTTAAAGCAGTACTTTACCTGCTGACTGTAGAAAGGAACAAAGTAAACACAACTGCTCTTTTGGTTGTTGGTAATTATTATCTCCACCACAATTATCACCAACTATTTTGAAAAGAGTAATGCACTTCAATCACCAGGCTAATGCCCAGGGTTTTTTCATCAAAGCAACGACTTTAAGAATCCTTTAAGTTACTATAACTAAAGTTATTTTGCTTTTACAACAAATAAAGCTTATGGGATGACAGACATTCTGCAAGAAGAAACTTATTCGAAACAGAATAAGAGTAAATGTTTATGATCAACTTTTCTCATACAGAAGCCAGATAAAGAAGGAATGAGATGGAAGAAAATAGATGAATAAGTGATCTTTCAAAACCTGCATCGCTTTCAATGAGACTCTCTTAATCTGCCTTAGTGTTATCTCCAAAGATCTCTGGCAGTATATTAAACACTTACTCTAAAACCTTAGGTGTAAATATATCATCACTTCTGAAATGACCAAGAAGAAGCAAATAGAAAGCAATACACATTCTTTATTTCCATTTAGGGTTTTGTTTCGAATACATCAAAGTAGAACTGTACTTGTGATAAGTGTTTGAAATTGTGAATATAGAAACCAAGCTCGAAAAGTCACGATGCTTAGTTCGGCATTTACTGTTTACTTGGGGGAAAAGAGAGTAAACTTCTACTTCTTCTAAGTTCGGTCAACCCTTAACTTTAGATAGATAAATAAATAAAGCAACGGGGATCGCAAATGTTTGCAGAATCAAGGGTGCGCGAAGAATGCGGGATCTGCAAGGAACGATCCTGCCCTGACATCGGAAATTTTCTTCTCATTAAGTACGGGGCATTCATCTTACCCTCTAAATAAATAGTAGACTTGAGAAGAACAATGCCTGCCTGCAGGAAGGAGCAGACCCATTGTTACCCCAAACTCCTACTCCTACAAGGCCCAGCCAGCCCGCTACTCCGGATCCCCCGACAACCCCGGGGCTCGAAAATTTGCTGAGGTAGTGAATTCCAGAGATGGGGTATAGAGCAGTAGAAACGACCCGTGGTCTCCACACTCCCTAGAAAGGCGAAGAGTCTCCTCCCTCATCCGCTAAAGCCAGACTGGGCCCATCCCGGGCGCTCCCGGTCAGTCGCGTGCTGCCAATGCCCGCCCGACCAGAGCAGAGTCCAGCAGAAGGGCTGAAGTCTCCGCAAGCAACTCCAGTCCCCAAAACTTGGGGCTGTGAAGCAGAGGATGAACGGAGGGGGAACCCCGAGGAGCCACCCGGCCATCCCATCTGCTCTCCTTCCTTCTCCAACGCTAGAAAACTTTTGCCACAATGATCTGGGAGGCGCGAGACAGTGGCTTGGACCAGTACCCTCTCCGGGTGTCACTCATGCGACCCGCCTCCCCGACTGGCGCCCGCTCTCGCCGGCGCCAGCGCCACGGGAGACGGAGCGAGGGCTGCGGCTACGTACGGTTGTTGGGGTCGCTGGTGTGCTGATTGAGCGGGATTATCTCCATGCGCTGCTGGCCGTACAGGTAATAG
This sequence comes from Pedetes capensis, assembly GCA_007922755.1. Lineage (NCBI taxonomy): Eukaryota > Metazoa > Chordata > Mammalia > Rodentia > Pedetidae > Pedetes > Pedetes capensis. Next base: position 33,072 of record VMDO01002983.1, on the reverse strand, counting down.
TCCAGCTCCTCCGCGCTGCATCGGAAGCGCGGGACGCCCCGACCGTCCCCGCCACCGCCGCCGCACTTGACGGGTCCAGGGCCCGAGGCAGCGCCGAGGCACAGGTCCTTTGGGGGCAGAGGCTCGGCGGCAACGGCGGCAGCGGCTAAAGGGGCGAACACCGGCAGCTGCGCCACCGGCAGGGCGGAGAGACCCGCCAGCGCGGCGGCTGCAGCGGCGGCAGCGGCACAGGAGGAGGCAGAAGAGGCTGAGGTGGAGGAGGAAGCCGGCGTGGACGAGGCGGAGGAGAGCGAGGCGGGCCGCGGCCGCAGTCCGTCTGGCGGGGGCTCGGCGCGCTCGGGAGGTGGCGGCTGCGGCGGCGGAGGCTGCAGCGGCTGAGGCGCGCCCAGGGGACCCGCGGCGCTGCTGCCCTTGAGCGGGCCACCGCCTCCTCCGTGAGGAAAGAGTTGCTGCCAGTGTTGCAGGTAGGCTGGGTCCACTTTGAGGAAGGCCGAGCCGCCGGGGTCTCCCGGCTTCAGCATGTCCGACGCCTCGAGCTGGGGGCAGAGGGCAAGGAGGAGGGCACGAGTGAGCCAGACCCCGACCCTGGGCGAGAGTGGCGGGGAGAAGGGCCGCCGGGACCCGGAGCCAGCGCCAAATCCCCCGACTCCGCCAGCGGCAGCCGGTTTCCGCGGCTTCCCCTCTTCCCAACTCTGCTGGGGCGCAAAGTTTACTCCGAAACCACGGTGCCGCTCAGAGGTAGCTGCGTGCACCGGAGCACTGCCGCCCAGCCTGCCATCCCAGCTCCCACCCTGCAAGGCTGGAACCCGGCTAGAGCGCGCTTCTCCGCGGAACTCGGCTGCAGGACGCAGCCCCCGCCCTCAGCCAGCGCCCTGGAGCCGACCCGAGGCGAAGTGGCGCAGCGCTGGAACCGCGTTGGCCTCCGGCGCCGGGAGGCGGGACAGTCTCCCCCCCGCCCCCATCCGAGACCTCCAACCTCCCTGTCTTTAGGGCCAACGACTCTCGGCCCCGGACAAGCCTCACTTTACCTGCAAACTCGAAGCCGCGGGTGCGTGAATACGTGCGTGTGGAGGTTTCGGCGAGGGAGTGGGAGAGCGCGCGTCGGGGATGAGCTACATGCTCCGAGCAGTGTGGGTGGAAAGTCTTGGAGATGCAGCCGCCAGGAACCCTCCCGAGATACCAACGACCGACGTGGAGGCCCGCGGAGGGCGCAGGAGCAGCTCCGCCGAGGGCGCGGGAGCGCAGGCGGACCCGGCGCAGGTCGGAACCGCGGTGGGTTGCTGCGATCGGCCACCGCCGCGTCCCGGCTCCTCGGCTTTACTCTGGCAGCCTCCCGGCTGGACACGTGGGTTTTACGACAGCACAAAATACAAGTGTGTGCGTGTGTTCGTGTGTGTGTGTGTGTGTGTGTGTGAGAGAGAGAGAGAGAGAGAGAGAGAGAGAGAGAGAGAGTAGGAGAGAAAGTGGGGTAGGGGGAGGAGGCGGGAGGCAGGCCAGAAAAACGAAGGGGAGGGGAGAAAGAAGGAAGTTTTAACTCGTCTGGACCCATAGACAGCCGGTGCGCTTCTCCAGCACAAATACCTCCTCTGCTCTGTCACCACTACCCCCGCGCTTTTTTTGGAGCGACATCTCGGGTTCGCCTGTTCTCCCTCTCTGTCCATGATATGTCTTCTCTAGGTGCCAGCTCTATGCTCTGATTCTGAAAGGGATGGAAACGCAGAGACCGGAAGGCATCTCGAGTGTCCGCGCCGAAGAACCGCGCGCCGCGGGGCTGGCAGACCCAGTACCCGGGATCGACTTTGCGCTTTAGTCCGGCTCTGGTTTTCCTGGAGTGCTGCCGGGTGCCAGAGTCGACTTGCCCGCCAAGCAACCTTTAACATGAATCCTCTGGGGAGAAAAGTTGGGGCGAGGCGGAGCGGGTTGCGCACTGGAGTGAAACAACCCTCCGTCTGCGGCGGAGGAGACAGCTCGTGGGAGCTGCCAGGCTTGGGAGCTAGGGTCTCCAAGAGCAGCTAGTCCTGGCGGGCCGCCAGCCTGGCCGCGGGGCTGGGAGGTGGCTACAATGGAGTCTGCACACCCTAGCGCTCAGCCAACCCCTCTCACCAGTTGTCTTCCTGGAGGGCTCTCTCCATCTCCTTGTCACCTCGAACCGAATATCCAGAGCTCCGTCTGTGGTACAAGTGCACCTAGACACGGGGAAGACTGTTTGCCTTTAGCGGCCCAGGGCTGCCCCAGGAGGTCAAGTAGGTTTCTCTGCCCAGAACCTAGCATTGGCGGAGCAAGGTGGGAGCGCAGCCCTAGCCGCGCTGTGCTTTCTCCCAGAGCTTTGGGCCTCAGCTGTCCTTCCTTGCGTGGTCTAGCATCCGTGAACTAGGCACTCACTCCCAGCTCTTCTTGGCATTCGTGGTACTCGGTGGCAGAGGGAACCAGCATGCTGTGTGAAATTGACTCATTCGGGCGTTTTCCACGCTCCAGAGTTCTGTCCACACCTCGGAAAGGGGGGGAAAAAACCCTGCATTTACGTTTCCCTCAAACAACCCAATTTGTTTAGCAGTCTCCACTCTGGACAATTAATAGCTATCTTTCCCCCTAATTTCTGCGTGTTTCTTTTTCTCATCCGAGCCTGGGAAAGGCGCTGTTTAGACTTTGTCCGAGTCTCAAACGGGATGCCTCCATCTTGGTTGGAACAGATTTGGACTGAAAATGTTTTGACTGGCGTCGTTATGACAAGGTCATCTGTCATCCCTGGATAGATTGATAGCACCCAAGCCTAAGGCAAACACCATGAGGGGAAACCACGGTGCTGTGGACACCGAGGCAAACCAGGCAGTCTTCACAGACTTCGGACAACTCCATTGGGAGGAGAGAATGAAGTTCCAGGCCCCTTTCAATTAATCTGCTTCCAGAGCTGCCAAAAGTGGCTGCTGGGCCACAGGAATAGGAGCAAACTGTCTTACATTCTCCCAGTCCATTGCTGAGAAACCTGGACTCCTCTCTGGTCGCTGGGAGAGGCAGGGAGCTCCGGGTATACAAGTACGGACGCTGCGGTAGCCGCACCGTTGTCCGCCCACTCCTTTCTGTCCAAAGCCTGCTCTTTCCAAGCTCTTTGTCCCCGGGCCTGGAGATCCCAAAGAACCCTGCCCCGTTTCTTCCCACCCCCAGAAAATCTCAGTATTTCGAGATATTAGTTGTAATCCTGTTTTGGAGACCTCATGCCCCTCACATTCTGGGAAGGTGGGGGGGAGGGAGGGGGCCTGTCCTTACCTAACAAGATAGCAGACCGGTTAACGGAGAGCTTTGTGGGAAGGGCAAATAGTCGCTGGGTGTTTAGTGCACCTAGTAGCCGGGAGGGGGAGGCATTATCATTAACCCCAGTGTTACATACAGATGAGGACGACGTAGGCTCAAAACGATTAGGAAGGTTGCCTAAGATCATGCCATTAATGAATGCTGGAGGCAGATTCAAACCCGGGTCAATGAGGGTGACACGTGCATTCTCCTGTCCACCTCAGTCAAACCTCTACCCACTCCATTCTGGCTGACCCCAGAGGAGGGGGCGGGGGGGTACCTTAGGAGAAATTTGGCTTGCCTCTTGGGCCAGGAGACAGTATGCCAATAAGTGGAGTACCTGATCTGCCAGATTCGAGCCCACATCCCCTGCCCTCCACCTCCGTAGTTCCAGGCACGAGTGAGAGGTGAGGCGACTGAAGGGTAGGTCCACAAAGCATAGGTACCTCACGTGAAGGAGACAAGCAAAATTAGAGGGAGGGGTCAGTAGGCTCGGAAGCAAAGGAGAAGGTCTCCTGAGGCAAGTGTGTTGAGAGTTTGGACATCCCCAGCGCCTCTTCAGCAGGTCCAAGGCGAAGGGCTGGCTAAGGCAGAGCTCAGCACCGTCCCCACTCCGGCCCAGCACCACTGTAAACAGTGGAAGTCGCTTCCTACTCCAGCTGACCCTAGGCCTGCTTGGTCCTGGTCACTCCTGTACTGCTGCTGGGTTGTGGGGAGATTAGAACGTGAGCCCACTACCTACAAGGACATGCATCCTTCAAATCCGATCCTCTCCTCACTACTTAGAAGATGAGGAAACAAATCACTTCGACCACTTAGGAAGCGATCAAACCTTTATAAGAATCCATCGCTCCCAAATCGATGAGTGAATATTTGTTGGGAATTTGTTCCAGAGGAATAAATAAGGAACGTGAGTGTATTAAATGCAAACAGGGGACATGGTGGTGTTTTTCTTCATTGATTAATGACTTCTAAAATAAAACAAGTGGGAAGAGGAATCTGGATCGATAAATTAACTACCCAAATTCATCATTTTCTCAGAGCATTTTTTCCCCCGAAAATTATCCTGAGGAAGCCCATTGTATCCTTAGCTGGGAGGGGAAGAACAGAGTCACAGACCCTAGCAGGGAGAGATTGGTAGGAAAGGGAAGAAAAATAAGAAAGAGATCTGTCCAGGGAAACCCTCTATCTGATTTCGTTTGACATGCAATTTAAAAGTTTGCCTTTCATATTAATTATTTTTATGGGGGAGGGGAACAAATGGTCTTTGCCTTTGACAGGACTCCAATAAAGGATTCAGCAGCTTTCCTCCCCGCCTTGGGTGCTCCTGTTTCTAGGTTTAAGGTCACGGGTGGCTGAGTTAATAATTCATTAATATAGACATTTATTCAGAAAGGTTCTCTGAGATCCACTCTCTCTGCCTCCTCCCAGAGATTTATTTTCCTGAGAAGTGGTTGGGGGTGGGGATTGGGCTGCAGGTGAAAGGAGAGGGGAAAGAGAAGATAAAGTGGAGAAAGAGGCTGGTTACAGCCAGGAGGAATCTTTGTTTAGCCAAGGTAATGGACAAGTCCCTTTAACCTGACATCAAAAACTCAATTCAAAGTGTAGCATCCAACAGTACAGGGATTCTAGCCTCCCATATTCCCTTCTCCTGCTTCTACAGATGTGCATTCATTTGTTCAAGAAGCTCCTTTTCCTCCTGATTTAGGATCTGGGGAGAGCCATCTAATGGAGGACTTTGGAATGGAGACCAAGGAGGGAAAGCTCTGGAAAGCCACACCCCTCACTCCTAGGAAATTCCCAAAGGAGGAGTTTCCAAACTTGCCCTAGCCTGAAATCTACAGGAACTTCCTCTCCTAAGGCTATAGGCAACGTCTGTTGGACATTTTACCCCTCAGAAATGGGACGGTGAGGACATCACAAAACAAAACAAAAACGTCCAGGTCCTCAAGTTTACATTCTAGAGGGAGGAAGACTGAGAGGAAGTAACACATGAGTACTTGTCAGTAAGGGGGCTGGAAAGCAATAAAGTGGGGAGAGGCAGAAAAGGGAGCATCCATAGGCGGAAGGTGATTGCCTTGCACAGAGGAGTGATCAGGAAAGTCTCCTAGAAGGTGAAATTTGGATAGAAGCCTAAAGCAAGAGGATGCCAGTTTTGTGGTCAGAGTGGGTCATTCCCAGCCCTGCCCTGTGGCCCAGGTGCTAATGCAGTCAAAGGGGCCTCCCCTGAAGTGCCATGAGGCCTTTCTATCATGGCAATAGAATCTGCCTCTTCAGCCCCTGGCCACACTCGCTTCTCTCAAGATGCTGTCAACTACTTGGTGTCCTTTCAATCCTCCCTTCACCTTTCACATCAGTTGGAGCTGCCACTGCTGCTGGGGGCTTAGAGCTTGACACACTGGCTCACCTCAAACATCATCAAAAGTCAAATGAACCGGTGGGGCGAATGTGGCTTTGAATACTAAGCTTTGGGGCTTTGTTTGTTTTTGGTCTGGGGATGTTTTTGTTTGTTTGTGTTTGTTTGTTTGTTTGTTTTTGGCATTTGAGACAAGATCTCTCTATGTAGCCAGACTGGCCTAGAACTCACTATGTAGCCTGGGCTGACCTTGAACTCATGATCCTACTGCCTCAGCTTCCCAAATGCTAGGGCTACAGGCATTCACCACCACACCCGGCTTTATCCTAAGCTTCATATGAAACAGGTACCAATTCTGACCACCTCTTCTGTTATGTACTTCAAAGCCCACCTCCCAGACGCTATGGGTCAAAGATGTTTAGTGTGTGAAATATACTGAAAAATTTAAAACAAGAAAGCCCACACCATTTATTTTAATTACTGCAGTCTCCCCATTGATCCTTTTGCATCTTCAGTTCTTTGTCCTTACTCAGTGTTAGTTCAGTGCCAGCTGCCATGAGAAAGAAAGGGGATGAGGAGTGAGGTGGCTAAGGCAGAAGGTACTTTTCAGCTCAGCATGCAGAAGCAGCTCTTTGCTCAGATGATGCAGCTGTTCAGCTGACCCACCTCTTCAGAGGCACTGCAGTTTACATGTTCCCTCAGCTCCTCTCCTCTAGTCACCATCATACTGCAAAGGCAAGCTCCTCTCTTTGCCAGGTCAAAGATAGCCTCTGGGGCCAAGAGGCCATGCACAGACATTTCTGAACAACTCTGTTTCATCCTCTGCCAGGATTGTGGCCAAAAGCACCTATTTACTTGAAATGGGGCAGAACCCTCCAGCTCCTTTCACCCTGGTCACCTGACAGCTGTCACTCACATGATGCCTGTCAGCCACACCAGGCCTGATTTGGATTTGACCTACTGAACTTGAGGTGAAAGGCTCCACAGTCCATTACTAATCCCTGAGGCCAGTTCGTTCTCCCAGGAAAGCCTCTAAATATATCCTTTACATTTGTGGAGAAATCAGTGACTATAATTTGCAAAGGTCTACTTAGTTAAAACCATATCTATGGCAGTTGAGTTCCATAAAGATTTAATGAATAGCCATTGAGTGAAAAATATGTGCTTGGGCTTTTTGTTTTGTTTTGTTTTTTCTTTCCCTAAGTCTTGAGAAGACATGGAAAATTAAAATAATTAGGGAGATCTATCCCTCCAGATACTCCCATATCCCCTTCACTATCTTCTTCCCATCCACCCTTCCCCCAAAATTTAATCTTCCATTTTCCAAGAGTCTGTAAGAATAGACAAACCCAACCAAAGTTACCTACACGTTAACAGCAACACGTACTATCTAATGAGCACCTACTGTGTGGGAGAAACTACTGAGAAGAATCATTGGGACAATCTCCTTTGAAGCTCTTCTAGCAAATGCTACCTGGTTCTCAGTCTTCTTTTGATCAGCAGATGGTGGCCTAAATTAGTTGAAGTCTACAGGCCTTAAGTTATAATTAGGTTGAGGGAAGCATGTGTCAGTGTATCTGTTGAAATTAAGAACATATGCCCCTGTACAGCCACCTTCTGAGGGTTGACACTTCCTAGTGCAAGGTGGGTTCCCCTGAGTGCTTGGCAACAGTCTCTAGGAGCCAGGAAGGCTTCCAGTTACCCCTATAAATGGGACCCCCCAAGGCTTTCCCCTGGAGGACAGGCTGAGGAGCAAGATGTTTACTCTCACAGGTGCTTTTGCATACACCTGCACGAGCCCTGGGAAGCCCGGCTGCCCCTCTATCACCTACTCTCCTGGATGGATTGGGGTGCTCCCCCTCTGCTGAGCTACAGTGATAGTAAGGCTTGCTTTTAAAGACTATTTCTGATGAGTCTGTGTTCCCTTTGTATGAGCATGTCAGTAAAGAAAAAGAAAACTTATTCTCAGTTTCCTTTTTGGAACTGGAAAACTTGTCTGAAGACCTAAATAAAGACACTACACAGACTGCTGTGCAGAAAGTCAAGAGTGAAATTGTGGTGCTCTGCATCCAGCGATTTAGTCCTGAGGGAGCGTTCAGAGATCCAGCTTTCCCTCCCCAACTTCCAGGTCCTGGAGCCAGTAAGAGGCTTAAGAGCTCAGAAAGGGAAGTTGTTTCTTAATTTAGGTCAGAAATGATCTAACAAAGTTTCACAAACTAGATAGGCAACAAAGTTTTTCTGCATTGGGGTGGGTAGAGATTAACTGGCAAGGGCATTCTAAGACAGGGAACAACCTGAGCCCAAGGACAGGACCTTGCACAAGAATCTAGGAGGACCAAGTGACTTCTCTCCTTTTATTCATGAGAATAACAATTGGCTGCTTGGCTACTCTCTAAGAACCAGAACTCCAACTCAGGGTGGCGGGGTCAGAGAGGGGGGCTTGAAGTCATAGTCCATAGATTTAGAAAGATGCTTTTATGAGAATGTCCTCACTTAAAACAGCTCAGATGTGAGTCTGTGAATCAATTCATAATTGAGACAATTGAAAAATTAGTTGAGGGGTCCTGGGTGAAACCATCTCCCCAGCAGAAGTTGTACTGGGTTTGATTGGTAAGCTTGACAATACCATTTCCTGGCTCTGAATGGTACTGGCTATCATTCTCTGGTCTGCTCTTTTTAAACTGTGAAGAACTATGGGGAAA
>VMDO01002983.1:0-24626 GCA_007922755.1 Pedetes capensis | reverse complement strand
AATTACAGACAAATGGCATGATTTTTGAGTCTCAAAGAAAAAAATCATCTTTTCCTTGACAAGAGTGCCATACTCTTAAGAACTAAAAATAAAAAAGATTCATAATCACATAAAACATTCTTAGTTCATTTTTATAATACAATAATTGACAAGTGAGACATTTTGAGAATCCAGTGATTAACAATTTGGCTTTTAAAATATTACAAAGTTTGACCACATTTTGAGCATTTCCTTCTTGACCATGTATATTGGCAAACATTTTCAATATGTTTGGGTGGACAAGTATTTTATTTGGCAGGAACCTAACAGTTTAAGTATAGATTTCAAAATCAAATGTTTGCTCCATAAGCAAATGTTTTCAAACAGAAGCATTTTTCACAATTGTTTCTTCAAAACAAATGTTTGTCTTGGAGCCAGCAGGGAAGGCAAAATATTCCAGTAAACTTCTTCCATAAGACTGTCATTCCTATTATGTCACCTTTAACAGCTTCTATTGGTCACATTGTCTTACAGATTTCCATGGGTTGCTTTACAGGGCTATGCGCCAAAATAAGTGCTTTTGTAAGATGAGCACAATATTTTCAAATGTTTTTCTTCTTGGCAAAAATGAATTGGAAGCACATGCAATGTTGTACTTCATTTGTATAGATGCCATATATTTGTGATATGATTGCTTGTATTATTTGCTTTTTTCATTTCCAAATAGAGTTATAAAAGTGGACATAGACTCCTCTACTACCTTCTCTCTCACAGAAAAAGAAGAGAGGATGAAAGTTGCTGTGTTTCTCTCTCTCTCTCTCTCTCTCTCTCTCTCCCTCTCTCTCTGTGTGTGTGTGTGTGTGTGTGTGTGTGTGTGTAAAGAAGGAAGATCACTGTGAATTTCTGAAAAAAGAGTTAAGAATAATCAGGACTAATGCACTCTAGCTATATTACTAAGTATTCTTTTAACTGCAGATGACAGAAATTAAACTAGTATCAACTTTTTGTTTAAAGAAAAATGATTTATAAATGGATTCAGGGGTTCAAACAATGTCTCAATCTTTTCCTTCATCCTTTGGTTCTGCCTCTTCTGTTCTGAATTTAATCTCAGGTAGAAATTCCTAAGTGGTTGTCCCAACCTTATTCATCTAGATTGTAATTCTAGAGAAAACATCACTTGTTTCCTAATTGTTCCAACAAAACTTCTGAACTTGAGTGTTAACAGACAAAATATGGGTTACTCACCAATCCATGGACTAATTATCATAACAAAAGAAAAAGACTGGACAGGTCTAGACCTTAGTCCTAATCAAGCCACATAGACTTACAGTGGAACAGGAATAGTTTTCCACTGGAACACCAGGTGCTATTACTAGAAGAGTGGGAGTGAATGTTAAACACAGAAATAGCAGATGTTCTTTCCCTTAGAAGCTATTGTTGTTGAGTCCTATCCAACTCATAGCGACCTTCATAGGGTTTTCAATGGCTGACTGTTTTGGGATTGCCTCAGGAGTGGATTGCCACATCCTTTTCCCATCTTAGAAGGTATAGTTCCATTTTTGTAGAGAATATTGCCACTGACAAGCGCCAGGCTGGTCACAGAGAATCTCTATTCATTTCTTGGGGTAACAGGTGGCAGGTGTTGGTCTTCCCTCCAGAAGACACCATAAGTGTTTCCTAAGAGTAGGGTCTTAACTAGTAGTTTTGCCTCCACAGGCAAATTATTCTGTGGGAAATACACACACTTGACTGATTCAGCTCCCATCTGCATCTCTTTTCTATTCACTTTCTAGAATTGACTTCGAAGTAGCCTATGAAATATAAGTAGAATTCCTTGGGTGAAATGTCTAAGGATGCTTTGAAGAAGATACAGCTTCAGCTGGCATGTCCTTTAAACTTTGGACTTTGGTTCTTTGCCCTTCCCCTTGTCTTTCTCTCAGAATACAAACTTGATGATTGGAGATGTAGCAGTCATCTTGCAATGCTGAGGAAGAAGAATACAGGGTAAAGATAGAAGGACCAGAGTAGAGAAGAAGCCCAGGTCCCTTGGAAATCACTGAGTTAAAATTCTAGCCTTCAACTGCATATCCAGAGACTTCTTCAAGACAAATAAATGCTTTTCTTCTAGCCAGATACAACCTTAGCCACCACACAAAGCTCCAGATCATCTCTGTAATTCATAATGTGGTTTATTGAAAGGTTTTATCAATCAGGCACACCATTTTGTGGCTCTATGTTTCGATTATTCTTGCTAATAGGTGCTAAGCTGATGTTTCTATTCCTTAGGAAAGCTTATGCTGTCAATACAAGTGGTATATTTAGACACACAATACAGTCCATGTCAGGGAATTTGGGTTCAAACCTGGCTCCAATACTTAAATTAATAGCTGTGTGACCTTAGATAAGTTACTTAATATTTCTGTACTCCAAGGAAATTATCTATAAATCTCTAGTGCTTTATGAACATTCCATGTGTTGGTATTGGAAAAATATTTAGAACACAGAAAATATTGCATGTATGTTTTATCTGAAGTAAAACTTCAGATTTAAGCCAAGCATGGTGGCATGTACCTATAATCCATGAAGATCATGAGTTTGAGGCCAGTCTGGGCTACATGGCAAAAACCTGTTTCAAAAAAAAAAAAAAAAAAAAAAAGCCTTTATGTTCCCTACTCTTTGTTATCCTGGAGAGAATCCAATTAACACATATGGCACAGCAAGGACCACGCAGCACATTGACACAGATGGTTAATTGTTCCAGTACCTTGTCTTCTTGTTCTCTCCTCTCATCTTCATAGGGTGGAGACAACTGTCTCCAAGGATAGCTAGCATTTACAAAATTATGTAACTAGCTTCCTTATTCAACTCTGGCTGAAAAAAAGGGTTGATTATATTTTTATCTCTAAGAGGTTACAAATCACAATCCTATCCACAGATAGACTGGTATCATCAAGACAATTAAGGGGCCATCTCCAAGTTCCCATTGGCCATATATCTTCATCCTTTGCCTTGAAATTTGACTCATCTCTATTCACAAATGATAGAATCTTGAACAGTAAATACTAAGGAATCCACAAGATAACTATTAGAAATAAGAGGTAAAAAAAAAAATTCCTAGAATTGACTAAGTTCAGAAAAATTGCAGTATCCAAGGTGAGCGAATAAAAATCAACTGCCTATCCTGTGTTTTCTGTTCTAAGTTCCTGTCTCCCCATCCCATACCTGCCAAATGCCCCATCTTTCAGGATCATACCCAAGTCCTGCTTCCCTCCAGGTAGTCCTCACTGTCCATACTCACTTTTTCACTTTTCAGGAAACTCCTATAGTTCATATACCCTCGGCCACTCTTTTTGACATTGACATTCTGAATTTTTATGTACTATATGTTGTTGTTATTGTTAGGTGCCATCGAGTCGGTATCCAACTCATACCAACCCTCATAGGGTTTTCATTGGCTGACTGTTTCAGGATTGCCTTGGGAGTGGATTGTCAGGCCCTTCTCCCATTTTTGCAGTGCTAGGAATTGAACTCAGGACCTCAGATACTGCAGCGCAGCACTCTACCAACTGAGCTAAATCCCAGCCCATGTACTATATACTAAACCCTAAAATATGTGCTGAATTTATCTCTTGAATAACATCATAAATTCTAGAGAACAGGGATTATGACTTACCTTTATTTTCATATATTATTCAGTACCTGACATGCCATTAGGCACATAGTGGCTCTCATCTGGTACTTACTGAATCACTGTTGAATGAATGAATGAGTGCATTAGTGAGTAGATAAGATCATACATAAATAAATGTACAAAAGAATGATGAATTGGCACCCAACCCCTCGCCACATGGACGCTTTTCAGAGACATAATCCAAAGAGTCCAAGCCAGCTGGTAGCTTGTGATGCTGAGAGACCATGGCAGAGATAGATGACAGGCCTGGTACCCTAGAGAATTTAAATCTACCCCTCTGAGTTTCAGGAGAGTGCTCTCTTGTGCTCTGCCTAATATTCAGAACTTACTCTCTTTCACGATGCATGTCATAAAGAGATACAAACTGAATTATGCCCCAAGTTAGCACCTGTTTGTACTTCTAAATTCTTCCTGAGCCTCCACATAGTTCCCACTCAGCCCTCTGACTTGTTGCACTATACCTTCATAAGCACTTCTTGTAATGAAGGGAAGAAAATTAAGAGATGCCTCCTCTCAAATGAAATGTCCTGATAACATTACCACATTACCATTATCTCTTACAAGCCTTCCCTATGGTCTAATAACTCCCATTAAGACTTGTAAGCACAAGCCAGAAGTGTGTGGTCCATTTTCTCTTTAATAGGAAATGCCAGCACGTGTCTGTGGACTGGCAGAATACGCTCATATCTCACATAGGAGCGGCACTGAGGTGTTCTAAATGACCCCATTGAGCGTAATCATGGGGCCCAGAAATCTAAGTTTAAAACATGATGTGATTTAATCTACACAGAGTAAAGAATCAGCAACTTGGCTGGTTCTAGCAAAGCCCCAAATAATCTGAAAAATCAATCAAATTAATTTCAAACTATAGGGCTTTTCATGAATTCTACATGAAATGCAGAGTTTAGAAAAGAACATAGGCTCTTGGCAAGATGGAGGAAACTTTCATTTATTAAATACACTCAGTTTCTAGATTTCTGAGTCAAAATGAGCAAAAATACAGGCTTGAAAGGAAGCCCTTCACAGTTTGATGCTATGATATTAGGGTGTAGTGGGGGACATGGTAGATCAGGGAAGATAGAGTTCTATCAGGACAGAATGCCTGGTGCTAGGAGACTTCCATGTGCCTGCTTTTTGCCATGACCTTCCTTGTCAAGGATAAGTTACTGGTAGTCATAATACAGACACGTTGTCATATGAAACCACTGCACTGGCCACAGCTAATTTGAGCAGGAATGGGAGCCTGACCCAACATAGCTATCTATACACAGCTAGGTGGCCTCGTCCAAGATCTCTGCCTAGAGACAAAGTCCAAGCTGTAGGGGCACTAGCTGGCCAATCACACCTTTTCTCTTGCATAGTGAGATTTTAGGATAGAGCCTTTGAGTCTACAAGAGCAGGTTCTTTGGATGGAAAAGAGCAAGAAGCTAAGTCACCTCATAGCACAGTAAAGAAGAAAGAATTGAAGGATGCCAGCTGGTGAAAAAACAGTAAGATGGCTATTCCCTGGAGTTGTATTATCTCTTAAAAGGCATCACAGCCTTGGTGGGGCTGGGATCTTTAACTCAGGCCTCCTGAGTAAGTGGCCTTCTTTTTCACCTAAAATATCAATAAAGACACTACAGTACATAATTATTCCTCCCCTAAGGTCTTTGGGGCACACAGAGGCCACTCTAGAACCTATGAGCTTGACAGAAAGTCTTTAACAGTTCATCCAACATTTTCTTGTGTATATTTTCGCCTCAGATTAAAAAAAAAATGAGCTGAAAGTCCCCATCCAATTTTTCATCTCTTGTCTGAATTGAAATGCAATACATGTTATATAATGTTCAGAATATACCACTACCATCAAAATTAAATTAATGGTGGGCAAAATGATAGAAATTTGAGAAAGGAAAATTAGTGTTTCTCTAGCTCAGATATATAACAAACTTAGCAAGGTATTTTCTAGGAACAACTTCCCCAGGGAATTAGAATCTGAAATGCTCAGAGTGTCTGCTCAAACATTATGACAGCCTAGTATTTGCGATGTCAAAGTCGTGAGTGTTGAAAATTTAGACTGAGGTGTGCTGGTTCTAATGATGCATACTGTGTCCTAGACTTGGGTCATGAATTAGCCACAATTTTTCTTCATGGAGAACATCTCTACTCTCATTGAACATGAGCTGCATAAAACTGTTTTCTTATTATAAAAGCCAGCACAGTTTTACAAGACAGCAGGCAATCCTACATGGACTCTGACCAGTAACCTCACCTGGTGTGTGTCAAGGCATCTCCTTTCCATGTTTATGAGGTGCTTCCACATCTGAATACATACCTTGGATCTAGAAGCTCTAAATCACATTTAACTTGAAGCTCACTTCTCTGTTTTCAGGATCTCAGGGCAGCAAGAGCTATTAGATGGAAGGCTGAATGGTATGCTCACATATTAGCAGAGGTGCCAGCAGAAGCTACCAAGGCAATAGCAGGAACAAATGTATAATTCCACATGGAAATTTAGAGAGAACAGGGACACATTCTAGAGTACGTTAGCACATCCAATTAGCAGAGAAGGTGAAGAATATAGTGCGCTCTTTCCATCAACAAACGTGGCTGAGGACCATCGCTGTGCCAGATGCTCTGTAAAATATGAGGGACACCAAGATGAATGGAGGCAGTACAATACATATTTAAGGTGTACAACATGATGATTTTTTACATATGAGGTTTAATCAAATGATACAGTGAATGTTTAAATTTTAAAAAATTAGAGTAAAAGACACAATACTGTTAGTTCTCCTCAAAATCCTCCCCCCGGCTTTGAACACACTTATCCAATTGTTCTTGTCACTTTCTGAAGCAGTTCGGGACGTCGCCTTTGATGAATGTCTTTAATTGTGCTGTTCTAGCTGCTCCATGTCCTGAATAGTTTCCAAATGTTTACCTTTCATGGTCATTTTGACATTGGGAATGGGCCAGAAGTCACGTGGTGCCAAATCTAGTTACTAAGGTAGATGAAGAGCCACCATAATGTTTTTGTTTGATAGAAATTGCTATATCAGATGTGATGTGTGACACAGACCATTGTCACAGTGGAGGATAAAACTAAAGACAGTCACCAAAGAGGACTTCCAGAACTGCTTCACAAAGTGGCCAGAATAATGGGATAAGTATGTTTGAAGCCAGGGGGAGGATTTTCAGGGGAATTAATAGAAATATGTCTTTTACTGTAATAAAATCTTTAAAACTTAAATATTTACTATATTTTTTTAGCACACCTCATATTTACTGTGGGCTGGAGTTTAGCTCAGTTGGCAGAGTGCTTGCTCCACATGCTCTGAGGCCTTAAGTTTGACCTCATAGCACTACAAACATGGGAGAAGGATCTGGAAGCCCACTCCTGAAAAAAATCATCCATTGAAAATCCTATGAATAGCCAAGAAATGCTCATTCTATTGTACATAGGCTCATTATGATTTGGAGCTGATTCAACAGCACCTAACAACAACAACATACATATTATGAAATGATAACCTCAATGAAGCTAAGTAACACCTCTCTCATATAACTTGGTTATTTTGTGTGTGTATGGTGTGAACAAAGATATAGCTTCTTAAAATGACAAGACTATACCATATTTATAAAAGTGTAAAATAAAAAAGTGAAAGAAAAGAAGACAAGGCTCCAGTTTTTTAAAAATTGTTCATGATTTTAAAGTTTTTAATCAGTGTAAACTGATGACATTGCTTTGACAACATTAGAGTTACATTTCCAAAGTATTAGAGTGAGGTATATAAAACAAACAATAAAGACTTTATAAATTTACACTTTCATTATTTAAAAAACAAGCATTATAAGAATATATGAAGGTAGATATAATAAATTAGATCAAATCACAACATCAAGAACTAGCTAGTTCTATAGTGGGTCAGAATCATTATATACAAACCAGACTCTGTCATTTAAGATTTGACATAAATGAGGTCACAGCAAAACAAGAAGATTCATTTTGCAAATTCCTTAGCTCAGGAAATAAAATTGCTCCAGTCATAGCTATTTAATTTATCCTGTCTGTTTAAAGACTGATCTTTTAAAAGGGTGGCTCTGGAGAAGACTTTATTCATCTTTCCAAAAACTTCTGATAGTGGTGATGGCAAGAAGTGACTGCGTTTCAGCACTCCTAAATTTCCACTAGGAAATGGACTTTTCTCCAAGTCATGTAAGAGCTATGGAAACAGCTTCAAGCAAAGTGCCTAATTCTGTCCACATCCCCTCTTGAACTTGCAGACTACGGCACTCCAGTCTCTCCTCGGTGGTTATTATGACACAGTTGGAATCTTGATCGTGTCCTGACAAAAGTTCAGAAGGGGTGATTGTTGTGAAAAGAAAAAGGGAGTTGTGCTGGATTGAATTATGTCCCCTCAAAACTCATGTGCACCTAGAACCTTGGGATGTGATCTTTTTGTGGAAATAGGTTGATTGCAGATGTAAATATTTAAGATAAGAACACATTGGAGTAGGGTGCACCCTAATCCAATGCCTGCCTTCTTTCTAAGAAGACCATATGGAGACACACACAGGGAGGAAGGTCAGAAGGAAGAGGCATAGATTGGAGTGATGTTGCCACAAGCCAAAGAGGCACCAGAAGTTGGAAAAGACAAGGGAACATTCTCCCCTGCAGCCTCAGAAAGGCTCATGACCCTGATCGCATCTCGAATGCAGATTTCTGGCCTCCTGAACTGTAAGAGAAGAACTGCCTGTTGTTTGAAGCCACCTAGTTTGTGATAATTTGTTACAGCAGCCTGAGGAAACTCATAGAGGGGTATGAAAGGAATTGTGGTTTCAAACAAAAAGCAATAAATATCAGTGGAAGGAATGAATGACATCATCAGCGCAGAGTGTGTGTGCTGGGGCCTGGCTCTGGCAGCCCGGGAGAGGTTTGCTGTTCAGAAGTGGGCTGCCTGCGAGAGGCCACAGCCAGGACTTACCACAGCTCTAGAAGGCCAGGTGAGGCCCGGATTTTGCAACTTCCCTGGAATTGTCATCTCCCCTGCTGCCCCAGAGTAGACCCAGGCACTTAAATTTGCCCCTAAAATCAGCCTAGGTGGCAAAAACTTGGGGCCTGGAAAGAGGGGTTGCCCTAGGCCTCTCCATTGCACATTGCAAGGCTGAACATGTCTTCTGGAGCCTCACAAAGGGAGTCCAAGTTCAGAATCTTTGAAATCACTCATAAAAACCACAGCATGCAGCAGACAGAAGTGGGTTTGAATTCTCACTCTACTGCAGAAATTGCTGTGTGACCTTGGGCAAGTGCTTATTTTCTTTCAGTCTTGATTTTTCTTGCCTGGAAAATAAGAATAAAAAAACCACTAAACTCTGTCCAAATATTTTCCATAAAACTTCCACAAAAGCTGGACACTGTAGGGCATACCTGTAATCCCAGCAATTTGGGAGGATGAGGAAGGAGGATTGCAAGTTCGAGGCCAGAGGCAGCCTGAGTAACTTAGTGAGACTCTGTCTCAAAATAAGAAAAACAAAAAGGGCTGTGGGGGGTGTGGCTCAGTGGTAGAGCACATGCTTAGGCCCTAGGTTCAACTCCACAGTACTGGAAAAAAACATTCTCCAAATTACAAAAGTGCTTTAAGTAAAATGAGCATATATCCCACTTTGCCCCAAAGAGATTATTTCAGCTATTATCCCAATGTAATTATTAACAGCTCCTCTTTCACTCACAAAAACTATCCCAGCTTGACCATGAATTTCATGGTCATCCAAATTTTGATGAATTCTCATGGGTATGACAGAGACAAAGTTTATGCACCTGAGCCTGGGCTAAATGCTGCAGCAAGCATGATGGGCAGAGCTTCCTAAGCCTGGGCTAAATACTGCAGCAAGCACGATGAGCAGAGCTCAGCCCTCCTCCCTGGATGGCGTCACGTGGTGTTACTGCAATCATTGTGTATCTCTAACAGAGACACATGTTGTTTATTTTCATTAAGGTTCGTTTCAGTGTAGAAGGAAAATGTTGGTATGTAATACTGGATAGTATTGTGTTTCCAGCACAAAATACCCACTGATGTATTTAATAATTGAGTGATTGGTTTTCTTAATGCCTTCTATGATGCAGAAATTCAGGGTAGATTATTCCATCCATGTTTAAGCTGTTCAGTGTTATTTGGAGCAAATTGATTGCAATTTTTGGATAAGTCTGGAATTCATTAAAATTTTTTACATTTAAATAATGGAATATAGTCTTTCTCATCTCGTAAACCCACTATCTGGCACATTTTCAGGAAAAAAAATTAAATTGACGAGAGGGACTTGCCTCAGCGGGTTGTGAAGATGAACTAGAATGAGCATATGGAACACAGTGGATGCCCTTTCCTCAAACTGAGATGAAAACATTATTATGTGGACAGTAGGAATTTCAGCCCCCAAGCTCAGTGTACTAGAGTAATCACTTTATTTACATGTTAAGTGCCCATGTAGCCTGGGTGATAGAAATTTAATCTTACTTGGCGGGAACTTCCAGCCTTCCCTATCACTGTGACAGGAAATTTGGGATGTGCCTCTCATACACAGCACTAAGTGTGTGAGCTCACTGGTCCTCAGTCACCAGTGCACACGTGGCAAGGCCTTCCCTGTCCCTCTGAGTGTTCCTTCAGGTCTCTGCTGGCTCCTGCTGTGCCCCATCAGGGCACAGGAAACCCACTGCACAGCCAACCTGGTCTTCCCTGCCTCCCCAGGCTGTTGGTTTCCTAGTGCTGCTGTAACTCAGTAGCTTAAAAGCCACAAATACAGTGTCTTACAGCTCCAGAACTGGGAAGCCCCAGATGAGCATTGTGAGCTAAAATCAAAGTGTCACCCAAGCATGTTCCTTCTGGAAGTTCTGGAGGAGAATCTGTTTACTTTCTCTTGGCACCTTCCAGAGGCTGACTCTGTTGATGCACAGCCCCTTCCTCCATCTTCACAGACAGCAGCCTAGCCTCATCATGTCGCCTTCATTGATTCTGTTCTACTGCCTCACTCTTTTAAGGAGCCTGGGAATTACACTGGATCCGCCTGAGGATTCCAGGATACTCATCTCATCTCAAGGGCCTTCCCTTAATCACACTGGCAGTCCCTTTCACCATGCAAAGTAACATAGTCACAGGTTCCAAGAATTAGGCCCATGGACATTTTGGGAGGACATTAGTCTACCTTATACATCCCGCATAACTATTCTCTCCCCAGGGCTTCGCTGCTTCAGGCTCTTCTGGAAAGCAAGGCACAGGGTGCACCTCCCCAGTGCCCTGGGACCTGCCCCTCCTCTGCTTTCACACCCTTCCACCCTCCTTAGCTGTCCCCACCCCACCCAGCCCAGAGAATCTTGTTTCAAGTTTGGCGCTCCTCCCTCTCCCAAACATTTTTTCAAACCCATAATCTGCTAAGCACTCCTAAATATTTATAGGCTTTTGGAGCACAAAAACAAATAACTTATAGTTTGTTTCCACTCTTTGGTCAGCCACCTCTTTTCCCTGAGATTATAGAGCAGAGCCAACTATCTCATTGAAGGGAGGGACACCAAAGGGAGAGACATGAGAAAGAAAAAGCCTGTAAATTAATATCTCACATACTGTCCAGTCATATTTGCAAAAGAACATAGAAACTTCTGAGGGCTAAGCACAAAGGCACTTCATAAAGCATCCCAGAGAAAACCAGCAATGAACTCTGGCTCCCACACCTCTCCCTTCCTTTGATTTCTTCTAGTCCTAATTTCTACTGAAGCTACCACCTGGCTTAGCT
Source organism: Pedetes capensis (assembly GCA_007922755.1). NCBI lineage: Eukaryota > Metazoa > Chordata > Mammalia > Rodentia > Pedetidae > Pedetes > Pedetes capensis. The sequence continues at coordinate 13,192 of VMDO01002983.1, read as the reverse complement.
CCAGGAGCACCCTAATTGTCCTTTAAAATATTGTCCCAAATCTGCATAGCACCCTTAGTCATATTCTTTTTAATATGTGTGGGACAGGTTGGCGTTTTCATCAAAAGCTTTACTCAGTACCAAGACAGACAAAAAGAAAATGGTTACACAAAATTTACCCAGCATAAAAATTATTAAAACTCCTTCAGACAACTGTCAGATGCAAAATAATCCCCTCTGGCCAAAAAGGCGTTATAACTAGGCAAGAAGATTGTCTGGCTTTGGCCCTTCACTTCCATCCTTGTTGACACTACCAATCTTACTCCTGAACAGGTTCCGCATTATTCTCTGACAGAGCAGAAAACCAAGTAACTCCTTTTTCCTAGCCCAAGTTAGAGAGTCCACATTCCTAAACTGCCATCTACCCTGCCACTTGACTTGCTTAGCTTGAGGCAGCACCACTGTGAAGGTCAAATGGTTTTGCTCACCCTTCAAGTCTTATGTTATCAACTCCACCTGTAGAACTCCACCACCAGTGTAAAATATTACATTTCCTTCATAGGCAAGAATAACTTGCACACGCTTGCATGCATACACATATACACATAAGCACACAGAACTCTACAATGTAAAAAATCCCAAGAATGTGATAACTGTATTTCCCTACATTATTACATAGCTAGAAAGCAGAAAGGTAAAATTTTCAAAGGTGTAAATGTGGAATTTTAAAGAAGAAAAAATATAATTTATTTTTAAAAAAGAAACACGGATATGGGGCTAGGGATATAGCTCAGTGGTAGAGTTTTTGCCTAGCATATGTGAAGCTCTGAGTTCAATCCCTAGAAAAATCAATAAATAAACAAGCAAATAAATATCTCTCCATAAATATTGGCTAATCCAGTTTAAAACTGGGCAAAGGATTTGAATAGATATTTCTCCAAAAAAATATATGGCTGAGTACACAAAAAAGTGTTCAAAATTAGTCTTTAGTGAAATGCAAATCAAACATCAATGGGATACACCTTTATACACATTAGGATGTCTATAACTAAACATACACACAAAATTGAAAATAATAAGTGTGGATGAGGATTTGGAAAACTGGAACCCTCATACACTTCTGATGGAAATGTAGAATGGGGTAACCTCGGAAGAATACATTTTGGTAGTTCCTCAAAAAGTTAAACATAGAATTACTATATAACCCAAAAACTCCACTCCTAGCTCTATACCCAAAAGAACTGAAAACAGGTACTCAAACAAGTACTGGTATATGAGTATTCTCAGAAGCACTGCTGAGAATAATCAAAAAGTGGGGAAAAAAATCCAGACACCCATCAATGCATCCACTGTATGCACAAAATGAAATCTAATCATTCATGAGAAAGAATGAAGTACTAATACATGCTATAAATGCATATGAATCTTAAGAACATTTTGCTAAACCAGGCATGGGGTGCACATCCATAATCCTAGCACTTGGGAGTTTCAGGCAGGAGGATTGACTGAACTTTGAGGACACAGCAAGACCCTGTCTCAAAACACAGAAAACAAAAAATCCCCATTATATTAAGTTAAAGCACCCAAACAAACAAAAAAAAAAGGTCACATATTGCATGACTCCACATATATGATATATCCAGAATAGGCAAAGCCATAGAAACAGAATGTAGATTGGTGGCTCTCCAGGAGCTGGGGAAATGGGGTGGGGACTGACTGTGTAATGGGTGCAGAATTTCTCTTTTGAAATGATAAAAGTGTTGGAGAAGATGGGATGGGGAGGAGAGTCAATAGGGGAGAGGTCAGTCTTAATGTAAACAGCACAATTTCATGAATATGTTGGGAAAATAGGGGAACATAGCCCAAATAAATGTCAGCGTTTAACTCCAAACTAGCCATAAGGGTCCACAAACTTTGTGGGTCGATGGAAGTGTTGCTAGAAGTGATGTTGTTGTTGTTGTTGTTAGGTGCCATCGAGTCAGTGTCCGACTCATAGCGACCCTCATAGGGTTTTCAATGGCTGACTGTTTCGGGATTGCCTTGGGAGTGGATTGCCAGGTCCTTCTCCCATTTTTATGGTGCTGGGAATTGAACTCGGGACCTCAGAGACTGCAGCGCAGCGCTCTACCAACTGAGCTAAATCCCTGCCCACAGAAGTGATGTAAAGGATGCATAATAGAAAAGGTATTGCTGTATTACTCGGTACCCTATCATCATTTACTAATAAAGGGAGGAAAAAAGACCAATCAATATAATCTAGCATACTAATAAACTAAAAAAGAAAAATTTAAAAAAGAAATGATAAAAGTATTTTGGAACTAGATAAAAGTTGCCCTTATGCAATATACAGAATGTAACAAATGTCACTGCATTATACACTATATACATTGTTACTCCATCTAGTTGAGGGTTTTCCTTTTTTTCTGTTGACCTGCCACTCTCTCAAACATGATGTCCTTCTGTTGTCTTCTTGACAACATGTCCCAAATACATCAGATGCAGTCTAGCCATCCGTGCTTCCAAGGAGCACTCTGATTGCACTTGTTCTAGGATGGATTTGTTGGCTCTTTTGGCAGTCCATGGTATATTCAATAGTCGTCTCCAGCACCATAGTTCAAAAGCATCAATTCTTCTTTCTCCCTTATTCAACATCCAGCTTTCACAGGCATATAATGAGACTGAAAATACCATGGCTTAAGTCAGGCATACCTTTGTCTTCAATGTGACATCTTCACTTTCAACACTTTAAAGAGGTCTTTTGCAACAGCTTTTCCCAATGCAAGATGTCTTTCGCTTTCTTGGCTGCTACTTCCATGGATGTTGATTGTAGAATCAAGTAAAACAAAATCTTGGACAGCCTCAGCCTTTTCTCCATTTATCATGAAATTACATACTGACCTAGTTGTATGGATTTTTGTTTTCTTGATATTAAGGTGCCATCCATACTGAATGCTGTGTTCTTTAATCTTCATCAGTAAATATTTCAAATCCTCTCACTTTCAGCCATCAAAGTTGTATTATCTTTATAATGCACGTTGTTAATGAATCTTTCTCAACTCTGATGCCACGTTCTTCTTCATAAAGTCCAGCTTCATGGATTATTTGCTCAGCATAGAGATTGAAGAGGTATGGTGAAAGGATAAAGCCCTGCCACACACCTTTCCTGACTTTAAGCCAAGCAGTGTTTCCTTGTTTTGTTCGAATGACTGCCTCCATGTAATAAACATAATCAGCTTACAATAAGCATAATCAGTTTAATAAGAGGCCTTTGGTTGCTTTGATATTGACAGGGCACCAACTATGTGCAAGACATCAGGCTGAACTCTCCTTTTCACAGGCTATTATAATTCTTCATGCATCTCCTATTTTATACATACAGGCATCTGCTAAGAGAAAGGTATATTTCCACTGAACAATCACAGGCATTTAAAGATTTCATTAATTATCCTACAAGTGATATGGAGATAAGAGACTCTTCCCAGTGGGGAACCTGGCTGGACTTGAGGACCCTAGGGGGGGAGGGTGTTCCAGACCAGATTACATGCAGGCAATGACCACAGAATTAGAGCATTCAGGTCGTGTCTCCCTCCAATGCATCTAACTGTGGAAACTCAATCAGGTCCAGAAATGAATCAATTTCCTTTGCCTGTGTCCTTAAATTTAATGAATAGAGCCTTTGCTTAGAGCTACTGAAGCTGCTATTCATCTCAGTTAGTTGCTAAATAAAACGTTGTTCTTGGATGTAATTCTGGTGAATATGACATTGGAGATTTTTCGTTTAACTGTGTAAATCCAAATTATTCCCCAAGTGATTCTACACTTGAGCTATTTTTGTTCCACATGCTCCATATTTTTTTCCATGTTAGACTAGGAACCTAGAAGACCACATTTTCTTGTTGACTGTGAGGAGAAGTCTAAGCACAAGAGCAAAGTTTTATGACAAAACAGCTAAAGTCATTCTCATTAAAATTTACTTTTCTAGTCAGTGAAATGCCCAGATTATCAGTCTGGGAAGAGTTTTAAACTTTTAGACAGATACAACTTATCAGGAAGAAAGACACAGCTTAAATAAATAAATAAGTCTGTTTCTGATCAGAGAATTGGAAATTTTGACTTGAAATAAGGGGTCTAACGGAACTTTCTTCACACAATAACCAGAACCTGTGTCTTTCATGGTTAAGAACAACCCTAGGGTCAGGTGAGTAGTTAATGGTAGAATGTAACTAGACCATGAGTCCTGTTTTCCCCCTTCATTTAAATCTCTTAATAAAATTTTATTTTTAGTGTAAGTGAAGCCTGCCTAAAGCAAGTCAAAAAGTAACAACTAAAATTCTTCTCACAAAAAACACCAGTTCCTGACCCAGCCTATTTTCCAATTCAGAGAGTATACTTTTGAGCTGCTATTTCCAGCACTTTACACTTCTTAATTTTCTAAGTTACAAGTTGTTGTTGTTGTTGTTGTTGTTGTTGTTGTTAGATGACATTGAGTCATGTCCAACTCTCATAGGGTTTTCAATGGCTAATTGTTTTGGGCTTGCTTTGGGAGTGGATTGCCACATCCTTCTGCCATTTTTGTGGTGCTGGGAATTGAACCCAGGATCTCAGAGACTGCAGAGCAGTACTCTACCAACTGAGTTAAACCTCATCCCAGTTAAAAATTGTATCCATACTCTTATTATGGAAAATTTAACTTATGTGTACATATATAACTACAACACATTTTGATAAATTCTTTAAAAAGTAAGCTGCAGACATCATGACACTTCACTACTAAATGTTGTTGTTATGTGCCATCGAATCAGGTTTAACTCATAGCTGCCCTGTGTACAGCAGAGCAAAACAATGTCCAACACTGTGCCATGAACACAAGTCTTTTTATGTTTGAGCCCATTGTGCAGCCACTATGTTTCTTCTCATTTTGAGTCATGCCACATCAGCAGCTGGAGGTCCCAGGGGCTTTACTCCATTCCCATCACTTAAGTCAACTCTCCCGTGAGGAGGCAACTCTTCCCCACGTAGTTTTTGAATGGCTTCTAGCCTGGAGGGTCTGATTTCCAGCACTATATTTGACAGTGCTTTTTTGCTATTCATAGAGTTTTCAGTGGCTAGTTGTTTATGGAGTGAGCTTCTGGGCTCTTTTCCCTCATCTGTTTTAGTCTGGAAGCTCACCATGGATGGGCCTGTTGGTATCTGAAATACTGGTGGCATAGCTTTCAGCATCACAGCATTATGCAAGCCCCTGCAGCACAACAAGCTGACAGACATGTGGGGGTCAATACTACATACTATATAGTAATACTAGATATAAAATTATGTTATTTTTGCTTCCTCTGTTTTAAATATTATCCCTTGAATTACTATTATGGGAATTAAGGATGTAGTTTTCTTATACCACCATCCATCTACTTCACAATGAGTTATACTCCCAGTCTCTCCCAAGCCTTTTACAATGCTTCACTCACTGACCAGTACCGTCTGGTCAATGTGTCATATACTCTTGTGCCAAGCTCCCTTATACTGCAGACCATGTCTTCCTTTTTCTTGGTTTATTTACTCTGTTGCTTTGGCTGGGCATCACCTCTAGGAGCTTTCTGACAAAGAATATATGGAAAGTAATTTGTTTTTAGAATTTTCATATCTGGAAATGCCTTTGTTCTACTCTTGATCATTATCTTACCTGGTAACGAATTCTAGGCTGTGTTCAATTTTCCTTTAGAGTTTGGAATTATACTTCTACTGACTCTTGGCTTCTAGTGATGCAGTTAAGAAGTCTAGGACCATTGAGACTCCCTATCTTTTGTATGTGAACTATTTTGTTTTTCCTTTTTTTGTAGTTTGTTGAATTTTCTTCTTATTTTGAAATTTTAAGGTGATGTGCTTTGTATGGGTCACTTTTAATTCATGACACCAGTCGCCTAATGGGCCCATTCAGTTAAGATTCATGCTTTTCTATTCTGGCCATTATTGGTTTTTTTTCCCCCAGCACTGGGTGGTTGAACTCAGGAGCTCACACATGCTAGGCAAGGGTTCTACTACTGAGCTGGACCTCTGTCCCTTAATTAATTAAAGACAGGCACTCACTAAGTTGCGCAGGCTGCCTCTAGCCTCAAATCTTTGAGCCTCCTACTTTGGTCTCCCGAGTTGCTGGGATTACAGGTATGTACCACGGCACCTGGCCAGTTCTGGAAATTCTTTGAAACACTTTTTTGATATTTTCATCTTGTTGTTTTCCTATTTTTTCTTTTAAAAAAGAAAACAAAAACTATTATTGGAACATCTATACTATTTATCTAATTTTATTATCTTTCATCTCCTAGTTTCCATGTCTTTATTTTTTCCTCTATTTCCTGAAACATTTATTCAACATTCTTTTTCAGTATCTCTAATTCCAACCCCAATAACATTTCTACTATGCTTTTAATTTCTATATATATATATATATATATACATATATATATATATATATATATACACATATATATTTCTTTGGAAGTTCTTTTGCTTTTATCTCTCCATTTCATTCTCTCACATTGCTTCTGACTTCTCTAAGTTGTTTTTTTCCCCCTGTTGGATCATTTTGACCCCTAACTTCTGAGTTGACAACAGCCCTTACTTACCCAGTGATTCTTGGCTGGCTGCTTATGTTTAATATGGGGAAGCAGAAAACTGAGTGGGAGTTTTGAGATGTTTGGTTTGGGTTCATCCATGTTGAACTTCATGGTACAATGACCTGGCTAGGTTGTTCTTTGGGCAACTTCTGCTGTCAGGATCTTTAGGTCTTTTATCTAGGGCTGGTCAATTTCCAGCTGGAACACCTTTCTTTCTTTCTGTCCTCTGCCTGGAGATGGAAGACCCCTGGCTCCCTGCCACCTAGAATCAAGTGGGAGAACAAGCTGAGAGGACTCGGCATTCTGTGCATGGACTCTGTTTAATTTGTATTTTAACCTGGTACCCCACCCTAAGCCCTGCTGGGCATCCTCCAGAACAGACATGCTCCATTTACCCTCTGCAGGGAAGAAACCTCCTGAGCAGAAGGACCAGTTCCTTGAGGGAGGAGGCAGCCAGCCCAGGGGTCTTTCTATGTCCACAATGGTGCTCAGTTGGGTCTCCTTTTTTCACTCTTCCTTCCCCACACCTACCCCCTTGCTCCAGAAGTCCTCCAAGCTGTGGGTCCCTGAGACTTTGAAGACCCTGCATGGTTATCAGGCTGGTTCTCAGCTTTTCCCAGGGCAGGATTGGAATTTGGTTTCCTGCATCTGCTAAGGTGACTCCTGTCTATCTGCTTTCTAACCTAAAAAGTGTGTTTTTAATCTTCTGTGGTATCTGGTTGGCCCCAGCGAATTCGCCTGTATTTTAAATCTCTTTACCATAGCTTTCATAGGATTTCAGGAGGGAGGAAAATTAGATAAATGTATTTAACCTGCCGTATTACGTAGGAGGTTCTACTATGTGTTCTTTCTACTCTATTATTAAACATTTATGCTAACTATATGAAGTGTATTACTCAAAAGTATATGATAAAGATAATTTGATACTTATTACCTTAACCAACAAAAGTAACCATATCAAGTAAACCATGACCAGGTAAACCATGATCAGGCAAACTACAATTTCTGAATTTTAAAAGAAAGAGAAGGTTGAAGAAAAGGAGAAAGAAGAATGAAAATTTTAATTCATTGTGAATGATGGCATAAGTTCCAACTTACTTGTAGAACAAAACAGTTTTGTAATTTAAGAGCTGGATACAGAAGCTTGTTATTGATTCATGGATAGAAGTTATTTGATATTTCCTATCCATGCAGGAAAGTGGTACAAGATACAGGAAGGCAAGAGAGGACTTGAAAACTGGAGCTGGGATGCTTTGACCAAGACTTAGAACAGGAAGGAAGGAACAGCTCAGAGCCTGGGGGCTAATATGACAACAAAAGAGAGAAACTGACTTAGGAAGGTTTCAGTGAGAGGGAGGCTAAGGGATCCACAGTGGTTGTGAAGCCACAGGGCTTCTAGAACTCAAAGGCTCCAACTAGAGGACCCAATGCTCAAAATAAGTTGAAAAAAGAAAGTGAGAAATGAGAGAACTAAGAAGAGGGGAAAATGCACAGAATTCCAGCTTGGATTAAGAAAAGAATTAATAGAATGATCTAGAAAGTGAAAGAGATTTAAATTACATATATATAAAATTCCAACTAATACATTAGTTCATTTCAAGTTGAATGTAATAAATACTTTACATACCCATAAATCATTCTCCTGAGGTATCTTATTATTCTCTTAAATATTTTTGAATTTTACACAAGCATGGATGTTGTGCCATGCAGTGTAGGGTTAGAATCTAAGGGCAAGAGGCATAGTCTTCAGTGGTAGATTTTGGAAAAGAAATTCCTGATCCAACTGATAAATTGCAAGAAGCCCTCCATTTGGAGGGCTCTGATCTATTCCATCTGACAAAATATGTGTTGTCCAGCCCTTGTAGTCACTTATAAATCCAAATGCAAAACAGTCTCTCCTGAGATTGTCCTTTCATTTACTTATTGAACAAACATTATGGAGTACGTCCAGGTATGGAACATACAAAGATGAAGTTCATGTGACCTCTGTCAATGAAAAGACAGTAAGAGAGACATTTTGATGGCTATCTGGCTGAACTAGGAAGTGCTTTTGACAGTCAAAAGACTCACTGACCATTATTTGAACAAGGAACACATTTACCCCTGGTAATTGAAATCTTTCCCCTTCTCTGGTTTTATGTCCTTTGTTTCTTGCTAAACACAGAAGCATGGGGCATATTAAATCCCTATATTCACATTTTCATTAAACATATGTTATACAATTTTAACATTTTTAATAGTTAAAAAATGGTTTCTCTGTGTTAGTCTGGGCTCTTCACTAGATGGGAGAAGTACACTTGAGATACACTCAGAAGGCTCTTCTGAGCCTATCTTTACAGAATCAGAGAAGCCAAAGATGGTGGTGTCAGGGAATGCAGAATCCTAAGAGCATGCCCAGCTTCCCAAGTGAGTGTTCAGTTGCGAAAAGATGTGCAACACTCTGTGTATACTTGTCAGTTTTCTATCTCTCAGTAACCCAGTGTGTGACAATCAGCAACCCTTTGTAGCAATGATTACACACTAACAAAGCAGAAATCAGACAGCATTGCAATGCAAGTCCTCCCTGACTTGTACTGCAGTTCCATTTGAATGGGATGTGACTCAAAGGTGCAAAGGCTACATCAATCAGAGCTTATATACCAGGCCTATTCCTCTTTAGGTCAATCATGTAGCTACTAGCTAATTATTCCATCAAGGATAAAGACCTAATTCTGCAAGTGCTCTGCTGAAACAAACTAGACTATACAAGAGAAAGTTAGAGTCAGAGAATGACAGAGGGCTGCTGCTACTGGTCTTCTCCACCCTGGACACCACCCACAAAGGCACTGTGCATGTACATTGGTGACTGGAAGCTGTAGAGGTAACTCTCTCCCAGGTCAGGACTTTGTCTAGTTAAGAAAGCTCAGGAAATACCTGCTAAAACATTCTCTTCATTTGTTTGTTTGTTTTTGAGACAGTAGCCCAAGCCAGCCTCAAACTCATCCTCCTGCCTCAGCCACCCCAGTGCTGGGATTACAGGTGACACCACCATACCTGGCTAAAGGGTTTTCACTCTGTTGTGTCTTGTTGAAGGTCACAAAATCTGAGACATACTGCTGATGTTCACAGAATCACTTAGAAAAATATGTTGTTGTTGTTGTTGTTGTTGTTGTTAGGTGCCGTCGAGTCGGTATCCGACTCATAGTGACCCTCTGTACCACAGGGGAAACACTATTGTCAGTGCTTCTCTGCTGTTCATAGGGTTTTCAATGGCAGATTGATTTTTGGGAGGGGGTTTCCAGGTCCTTCTCCCAAGCCTACAGTATTTAGTGTTCCCAGGCAGTCTCCCATCCAGGTACTAGCCAGGCCCAACCCTGCTTAGCTTCTGATATCTGATGGGATCGGATGCCACAGGGCTATGGCTGCAGGCAGAAAAATATAAGATGTTCAATTATTAAGAATATTTCACCATGAGAACAATGCCACAAAGATGGAACCTACAGAACTGGAGTCCACCACTAGCCAGGCACTCTACCACTGAGCCACATCACCCAGCCAATGACATGTTTTATATATTATATCATATAAATGATTATAATATGACATATTAATATTATATGTGGCATATAATGGTTACTATAAAATGATAATATCTATAATATAGAGGTGTTCCCTTGACTTACAATGGGATTACATGCTGTCATAAACATATCATAAATTAAAAGTACTGCAAACTGAAAACACATTTAATACAACCCACCTACCAGATACCATAACTTAGCAACACAGTTTACTGCACCGTGCTGGGTGTGCACCCTTGTGATTGTGGCCTCACTGGCTCTGTCCAGCATCTCCAGAGAGTATTGTTCTGCATACCATTAGTCAAGGAAAAGATCAAAATTCAAAATTTGAAGTGTGGTTTCCACTGAATTCATATCATCTTTGTACCATCATAAAGTTGAAAAATTGTAAGTTAGACTATTAGGAATCAGGGACTGTCAATATATAGTAATTAGCTTTAGGTGGCAACCCTGAGTGGGCCATGACATATCCAGATTAAAGGTTTTTTCTGTGCAGGTCTGTGAGGGTGTTTCTCGCTGAGAATAGTATTTGAGTCAGTGGACTCAGTAGATGGCCTTCCTCAATGTGGGGGAGCATCATCCAATCTGCTGAGGGCCTGAATAAAACAAAAAGTAGGGGAAGGAGGAAAGTGTCCCTTATTTCCTGCCTCATTGCTGATGCTGGGACATCTCATTTCTTCCTGTTCTGGCACTGGGATTTACATCATCATCTCCCCTGTCTCAGGCCTTCAGATGAAGACTGAATTATACTACCAGTTTCCATGGGCTTCCTGGAGGTGGATGGTAGATCATGGGACTCATAATCACACGAGCTGATTACTCATAATAAGTCAATCTCTGCCTGTATTTCTCTCTATCGCTATCTTTGTCTCTGTCTCTGTTTCTCTCTCTCTCACACACGCACACAGACTTGTTAACCCCAAACTCATGAGACTGAGGGATCTCTGAAATAAAAAGGTTTATTGAGCCATTACACATGCTAACCAGAAAAGAAACAGGTTCTGGGACAAATTCCTACAACTACTAGCAGCTAAGAATATATTTTTTTTCAACTAAAATTTGAGGAAAGAAGTCATAAATTGTTTACATTGAACCACATCAGCTATAATAAGAGGGATGTGACTAAGTTAAGCAGGGAAAGGTTTGGGGTGGGTAGGGAGTCCATAAGGAGTCATTGCTGCTTCTGGATTGGTTGGGATTGGAAGCAGGGTGCAATGGCTCCTAGGGGATTTGAGGTAAGGTTTTAACAAACACTCAAGAATGTGAAACTGTCTTTTGTTCTTAGCCTGTAGTTTGGTAACTGATTAACGGCCCCCAATCTTTCCTCCCCTCCATTCTTCAGCCCTTGTAATCATATTTAGACAATCTCAGAAATTTTCCATTATCACTGATCTCATCAGATCTTGGAAGCTAAGCAGGGTCAGGCCTCATTAGTCCTTGGATGGGAGACCATGTGGGAATATCAGGTGCTGTAGGCTTGGGAGAAGGACCTGGCAGCTTACTCCCAAAACAATCAGCCATTGGAAACCCTATGAACAGCAGAGAAACACTGATATATTGTTGGGCATGGCACAGTGTTGGAGAGAGTTTCGTTTTGTTGGATGCTGTAAGTTGGACTCCACTCAAGGGCACCTAACAACAACACTGTTATGAGCTACACAATAACCTTCAGTAAGCAATTCATATATGACGACAGTCACATAAGATTATACCACCTAATGATGTCTTGCCTGCAGCCATAGCGCTGTGGCATCTGATCTTGTCAGATCTCAGAAGCTAAGCAGGATTGGGAAACCCACTCCCAGAAAACGATCTGGCATTGAAAACCCTGTGAATAGCAGAGAAGCACTGACAACAGTATTTCACCTATTGTCTGTAGGATCACTAATGAGTCGGACACCGACTTGATGGCACCTAACAACAACGACAACAATGATGTCTTAGCTGTCTCACTTTGGGCAAGTACAATCTGTGACGTTCACACAATGAGGAAACTGCTTAATGACAAATTTCTCAGAACACATCCCCATCTTTAAGTGACAGGGCTGTGTGTGTGTCTATATGGTTGGTTCTGTTTCTCTGGAGAGCTCTAATACAGTGGGTGTGTGTAACTCTAATAGTGTGTGTGTGTGTGTGTGTGTGTGTGTGTGTGTGTGTGTTTCTCCCTTCACTCATTCCCTAGTTTTTGGCAGGCCCAGCTTCACATAGGCATGGTCTATCACATGCCAGAGTGATGATGGTGATGAGGGCTCTCCCTGAATGAGAGACTCTCCTTCACTTCTAACAGAATGTTAGGGTAGCTTTCCAAGAAAGTGAGCAAATTTCCCTACAGAGCCTGTCTCTGCGCTTGAGGAACAATGGAGCAACACAGAGAACTTGTACAAGGAGGAGTTTCTTAAGCAACTAAGCTCCTATAACTCAAGACAGACTAAAAGTCTCTGAAGCAGTATATCAGTTACCTATGCCTTTGTAACAAATTACCTCCAAAGTTAGTGTCTTTATACAGCTGCTTATTATTTCTCATCCCCCACGAGTGGCCAGGCAGCTTCTCTGCAGGTTTTACCTGCACTTATGTGCTGCAGACTCCCAGGGCCAGAAGGCTCAGGCGGTCTCACGTGTCTTGTGATAATATTAAGACTTGCAGCTTTGAGGAAGCAATTAAGTCATATGAGCAAAATGACATTAATGACCTCACAAGAGAGGTGCACACACTGCTTTTTGCCCTTTCTGCCATGTGAGAAGGTAGAAGAATGTGTCAACCCTCACCAGACACCAAATCAGCTGGTACCTGCAGCCCTCACCAGCCTCCAGAACTATAAGAAATAAATTTCTATTATTTATGTTTCTAATGCATTAGACACAAATGACAGGAGACCAGAAGAGTTGTGGCACAACATAAAAGATATCATTCAAGAAGGAAGCAAAAAGTTCTTAAAAAGACAAGAAAAAAAGAAAAGACCAAATTACATGTCCAAAGAGACACTGGACCTTGCCCTTGAACGTCGAGCAGCTAAAGCAAAAGGAAGACATGATGAAGTTAAGGAA